>BQKZ01000430.1:0-35696 GCA_036244855.1 Temnopleurus reevesii | reverse complement strand
AATGATCAACAAAATTAGTGTATCTTAACCCTATATGTATGTAATATATTTTTTCAGCCTCTAAATATATTACTATACAATTATTCTCTCTTTGTGATATATCCACATTCGGTAGCCTTTCTTGAATACAACTACTTTTGAGCTATAGATCACAAGGTTTTAATGTCCCAATACTGATATTCCTCTGAATGCAATACATCCATATTCGTTCATGTTTGATCAACAGATGAACTGTTTAAAGCTGTTTATTTTTCATGATGATATGAAACTGGTAATCGTATATCCATGTTTGTTCATATTTGGTCAACAGAAAAACTACCTAACCCATTATTAACTGGATATTGTGTACAGAAGTCATATTAATCACTGAAATGTGTAGCATTATTGCTGTCTCATCTCAATTGCATGATCATGAACAATATCAAATAACATTGAACATGTGTGTTTAGTTTTCCTTTTAGAACTGTCATCTTTAGAAAATATGGATCACTTATGTACCCAAATTGATCAATATAGCCCACATGAATATAGTTACAATAGCTTGTTGAAATGATGGGCGGTTTTGGCTCTTCAGTGAGAAATAGGAGGGACAGTTTGGGTGGTGTAGTTGCTGAAGTATTACAGGAGTTAATTGTATATGATGATATTAAACTAGGCATCGTACATCCATGTTTGTTCATCTTTCTGAAACAGAAAAACTACTTTGAGCAGTTCATCATCAACTACTGCAACGAGAAGCTTCAGCAGATCTTCATTGAGCTGACGTTGAGGGAGGAGCAGGAAGAGTACATTCAGGAAGGCATCGAGTGGACACACATCGACTACTTTGATAACATCTCTATCTGTGATCTCATTGAGAAGGTGAGGTCCAATGTTTCTTCATACTTCATGGGCGGTGTTTCACCAAGATAAGAATGACTGGTATCAATGTTTGTTCTAAATACTCCTAATATTATCAGTCATGAAGCATAAGAAGTGATACCAGTCTTTCTTCAAGCCTTTCTTAACACTACTCCAGCCCAAAGTTGATGAATAATCAATATTTCATTCCTTTCACACTTCCCGAGTTGTGTTTCATAAAGCTGCTTGTAGACGTACGGATGACTCTGTCAATGACTTGTGACCCTTTCCTTTCTGACATAATGATCATGTTAAATAATGATTGGTATCTCTGCACTAGTGGAAACCCTATTTCAGCTGTGATGCAATTATACCAAGTACTGGGGTTCAGTTTTATGGCTATGAAGTAAGGCAAGGAATAAATATAATGTAACGTGAATGAGAATACAGTTTTTGCTTTGAATAGGATGTGGGCAGTGTTTTTTAAAAGAATACATTTCATTATCATCTGTATTTTATTATCATCTCACTCTAACCTTTACTAATGTACTGCTTTTACGGAGCAGTATCAGTTTAGTGTTGGCTGTGTGAATGGCACATGTTATGCATACAGAATTAATTTGATCGTATCATGTTATCAAGGTGTGTCTGTGTTTGTTTTAGCTCATTATCTCCAGACCTGCTGTTCTTTCCATGTCATGTCTAGATTGCATAGTGTGTGCTCTGTCTTTCTCTTTCTTTCTCTCTCTTTCTTCCTCTCTCGTTTGATTTACCTTTTCATTCCCCTCCCCCTCTCCCTTTCTCTCATTCCTCCTTGTTTTCCATCTTTACCTCTTTCATCCCTTCTCTTCCTCCCTTTCCTTCTTCTCTCCCTCCTTTCCTCCATTCGCTCCTCCTTTGCCCCCTCCCTTACTCCCTTCCCTTCTCTTCATCCAACACCGCTTTCCTCCCCTCTCACTCCCCCTACCCCCCACGTTTCTTCCTCCTCTTCTTCCATTTCTGTCTCCCACTCTCCAATTTCCCCTTCCCTCCCAACTCCCCGTTTTCCCCACCTGCCTACTGTTTTCCCTGTTTAACTTTCTTATTTTCTCTTTCGTTTACGGTCTTCTTCCATTCTCTCTCCTGTCCTTTTGCATGATGCTTCCATCATAACATCCTCTCTCCTCTCTGCCCTTCTCCATCCCATGTGTATTACTCCTATAATGACTAATTTTCCTCGCTTATGTCTGTTTCTCTCTCTCACCAGATCATATTTCCATGTTATTCTCTATTATGCTGGTAGCTCTCATCTTATTATAAGAACATGGGATATTTATAGATAGATCAGTAATACATGCAATATAGTTGTGTTCTAAATCCATGTCATTTGCCTTCATGTCTGGTAGTCTTATCTTGGCTGTTCTTTTCAATATATACATTTCCTTTTTTTTTTCAGCTATAGCCTTACATAACAGTAAAATCTGCCATTTTAATTTTGAACTGCATACATTATATTTACATTTAATTTCAATCAAGCTTTCCGTGTATTATGATTTGTTTTCATAACTCTTTCATCGCTTCATATCATTTTCATTTTTGCACACTTTTTACTTTGTTTGCTCGGCATTTTCACTAAATGCTTCATTTTTACACACCCATTAATGTTTATGTGAAAGGAGAGAGAAGATGAGGTAAGTATATTAGTATGACATTTTCTCTCTGGTTGTTGGATGTTGTTCCATGTACTTACTATCTTCCTTCTTCAAAATAGTAACAATATTTTCCCAGAATATCATAAATTCACTGTTTCCTTTGTCTGGCGTAGTATTCCCTTCTTGAAATTGTGAGAGGTGGTTGTCCTTCATTCTTTCAAGAAAAGAACTAAATGTTTCAGATAATGAAAATGTCAAGGTATTGATAAAAATAACCCTGGTGCATGTGTGGTGAGTGGGAACGTACATGTATACATCATATAGTGAAACCAAGATTGAAACCAAGCGACAATCATCCCCTTCATCTCAATGCTGAAAGGTTAGATATACATGCTTTTTCCAGTTACCATGGTAACAGCACATGAAATCGGAACCAACTCCCATGTGTAAGAAGGTCATATTTTTATCTTTGTGGTGGGTGAGCTGCGGTAACAATAGAATATGAAAATAATCTTGTTGGGAGAAAAGAAGCATGATGATAATACTGTATATATTTCTTTTTGATGATGGATTATGGAATTCTTTGAGACCCCTACCCCCCCCCCCCCCAAAAAAAAAGTTTCCTGCTTTTACGGGAGTTAGATTTTTCCTCAAAACACTATGAGCATAGAATTATTGTAATGATTGACCAGCTAACCAATAGTTATTGTTATATCATTAATGTATTTTTTTCTTCATGAATACATTTGTTAATAAATGTCAGTAATTTACCTTTGTTATGTATAGAGTTATTTTTTCTTGGATGACATGTGAAGATGATAGATGATTGTAAATGATTGATCACTTGATCATTTTAGTTAAACATTGTACTGTGTTAAAGCATGTTTTAATCAAACTGTACTGCAATTGATGTCTAATCTAACATCCTTTTATATTCTCCCTGAGTAAAAAAAAAGACTAGCTTTGCAAAAAATAACAAAAGCAATATTGGTGAAAATATATTGTAAATAGTTGAAAATGAAATTGGGTATATTACAGTGAGAATGAGAGAATATGGGACAAGATAAAGTGAATACAGGACAAATGGCATCATAATGGATGTTTTGTTCGAAAATGAATAGGATGCTCCAAACTGTTATCACATTATTTTGCTAAATGCTGCTATTAATTTGAGGGAATTTTTTTTAAATGTTACCCAAAGGTACTTTTGGTCATATATCCATTTTTGGTGGGTCTTGTTTATTATTAGTTCTGTTTTGTTCTTTTGTGCTTGTACAGACGAACATGGGTATCCTGGCTATGTTGGATGAGGAGTGCCTCAGACCGGGTACCGTGTCGGACGAAACATTCCTCAACAAACTCAACACCATCAATTCTGTTGTAAATCATCCTCACTTTGAAAGCAGAGGTAAGCTCAAATCAGATAAGACCATCGATCACAACAGCTTCAGGTTACAGCACTATGCAGGAGCTGTGAGTAGAAAGAGTCAATACTAGTAGTTTCACTTGTACTTATTGAACATTCAGATATTTAGATTAATAGACGTAAAGAATATCTAATGATCAAGTGTCTCGTAAATCATCCTCACTTTGAAAGCAGAGGAAAGCTCAAGTCAGATAAGACAGTAGATCACGACAGGTTCAGGTTACAGCACTATGCAGAAGCTGTGAGTAGAAATTGTTTCGAGTTATTACTACCAGTTTCACTTGTACTTATTGAACATTCACATCGATAGATGTAAATGATAACTAAATGATCAAGTTTTTGTAATACATCCTCGCTTCAAAAGCAGAGGAAAGGTCAAGTCAGAGACTTCAAGTTATAGCAAGTTATAACACTATGTTGTAGCTGTGAATAAAATGTGTTTGAGGATCTTGTAATTATGAAGAGTAGTTGTATTTGTAGCTTAAACACACTGCGATTTAAAGTGTGCATATGTCCTCTATGCTATTCTTCTGTAAATCAGTATTGAAACAAGCTTACCTTTTCTTAAATCAATCATAGTACAGTAATCGTAATTGAATAAGAAATTCTGATAGTTATAAAACTCTTGATGTAGACTTCTGTCAATACTATCAACCACAATATTCCTTTCTCTCTTTCCCCCTCCTCTGCCATCGAACACAGGTGACCTATGAAATTGAAGGATTCATCGATCGTAACAACGACCTCCTGTTTCACGACCTCTCTCAGCTCATGTTCAAATGCAAACACATACTCCTGTCAGAACTCTTCCCGGAAGGAGATCCCAAGTTTATGTCCAAGAAACGTCCTCCAACAGCTGGTAGTCAGTTTAAGGTAACTAATATTTCAGGAGAAAATTCTCTTTTTTCTCTTTCACGACCTCTCTCGACTCATGTTCAAATGCAAACATATACTCCTATCAGAACTCTTCCCGGAAGGAGACCCCAAGTTCATGTCCAAGAAACGTCCTCCTACAGCTGGTAGCCAGTTCAAGGTTACTATTTCTTCACTTGAAATATCAAGGGATGGTTCTGTTCTGTGACCTTTGTAAGCTCATGTTACAAATGCAAACGTATACTGTATAAGCTTAAATTTTCACTGAGGTTTGTATGATGCATTTTCATGTGTGCACAAACAATGTCAAAAACGTTAAAATAACAACACCCCAATGTGTTCAACCGGTCCAAATTCACGAATATATTGGCTTATACAGCACCTTAATATTTTGATGGAATACCCCAAGGTTATGTCCAAGAAACGTCCTTCTACCATGGGTAGAAATTTCATTGTTTCAGTCCCCATCTTACCTGAGATATAGTTCATTTTTGCAGAATGAAGTGAAAAATACCTACTTTTTCGATACTATGTTCAGTTGCTAACAGATAACTGCTATCGAAATATTCTTCAACTGGCCAACATAGCTGGCACAAGCGCAGCTGCCAACTGTTTCAGAATATGCCTGAGGTGTATTTTTTTGGTAAATTCATGGCTTCCACCAAATGTGAATGGCTCAGAGTATGGTTATTGTTGACCTGTTTTATCTCAAGGGCATATATTTAGTTCAGCGGTTGCGTATTCACATCTTAATTTTGACCTCTTGCGTATTCCAGAATTATTAATATCTCTGCAAGCAATATGAGAGAATTAACTCAATACTGGAGATGGTTTTAATAATTTTCATCCCAGTAGGAATATATACACTTTTTGTGATGAAATTATTATTTGTGCAAATATGTGCCACCTTAAAGAGTTCATAAAAATGTTACATTACTTCAGTAGCAAGATAAATTTTGATTAATTTGGATGCCCTCATGTTTTTGTATTCTATGATTTTATGATCTAAAAGTAAATTTGATTGGTCATTTGTTTCAGTTTTCAATTGGTTTGAATGGGCAATTAGCTTTAAGTCAATAGCTGTTATCAATATATGAACTGTCATTTAAGGATATACAATGAGTACTAGAATGACATTTGATAAAATAATAAAGTTTTCAGTTTTGAGCTTGGTAGTCATTTAAACCGATAAAGATAAAGANTCTTCTTCTTCTTCTTCCTGTAGTGTGCATAAGACCTCCAAGGAGTATTGTCGCACATCAGTTGGTTGTATTTCTTGCTAACAAAACATGATTTGATCTAAGAACCCGCTTGATATACTATTTACAATATTTACAAAGTCTATTTAAAATTTTGACTGAAACCCCAAGTTTATGTCCAAGAAATGTCGTCCTACAGCGAGTAGCCAATTCAGAGTGACTATTGTTTGAGTAGAGCACGTCTTCCCTTGCAAGGGATGGTCCCGTTCCATGCCCCTGTCAGCTCATGTTTAAATGTAAACATTTTTATGGAAACCAGAATTTAATGTCTAAGAAACGTTGTCGCACAGTGGGTAGTAATTTTATTGTTTCAGTAGAGAGTACTTTAGCGGGAATCTTACCTGAGATATAGTTGATTTTTTAAGAATAAATTTAAAAAACAACATTTTTTAAACCACTTTCAGTTGCCAACAGATTACTTGTAGAGAAATATTCTTCAACTGACCAACATAGCTAGCACAATCGCAGAGATGCCAACTGTTGTAGAATATGCCCGAGGTGTATTTTTGTTTATAAATTCATGGCATCCACCAAATGTGAATGGCTCAGTGTATGGTTATTGTTGACCTGCTTTCTCTCAAGGGCATATATTTTATTCAGCTGTTGCGTTATTCACATTTTAATTTTGACCTCATGCATATTCCAGAACAGTTGACACCTGTGCAAGTTAATAAACAGAATTGAGATGGTTTTCATCTCAATAAGAAGTCTTCTTACAAATATATACTTTTAATGTGATGAAATAAATATAACTTGTGCAACTACGTACCACCAAAAAGAGTTCATAAAAAAGTTACATCACTTCGGTAGCAAGATAAATCGTGATTACGTTGCACGCCCTCAGGTTTTGTATTCTATGATTTTACGATCTAAAAGTAAATGTGATCGGTCATTTGTTTCAGTTTTCAATTGGTGTGAATTGGCGATTAGCTTTAAGTCAATAGCTGTTATCAATATATGAACTGTCATTTAAGGATTTACAATGAGCACTAGAATGACATTTGATGAAATAATGAGGTTTTCAGTTTTGAGCTTGGTAGTCATTTAAACCGATAAAGATAAAGACTACTAATAAATATGAATTAGTCTTTTAGACTTATGAAAATTATGAAAAATTTAATTTTGATACTTCCTTTTGATTGAAAAAATAAAATTCCATCACAAGTTATTTATGATTCAGCTCTGAGCATAGTATTTCTATAGCTTTTTTCATAAGTTTTTAAAGTTATAAGTTTTGATCTTTTGTTTTTGTTTCTTCAGTCATCTGTGAGTGAGCTAATGAAGAACTTACTGAGCAAACATCCCAATTACATCAGATGTATCAAGGTAGGTGATTCTCTTTCATCCCCCTTTCTCCTTAACAATACCCTCACCTCAATCTTTTTCCACAATACCCTTACCCCCATCTCGCTATATCTCCCTCCACCATTCTCTTTTACCATTCTCTTGTTGAGAAGTTCTGTTAATAAATCAAGTCAGTGACACAAAGACATAACTCTAATTTTGGCTTTTTTCTGAAAGATTAGTTCAAAGATTGTAGTCCACATTGCTCAACATATGAGCAAATGTTTTAAAGGATGATTACATTTCTTTATGATAGAATCATTTTACACCAATTTTTGTTTTATTGAAAGGTCATATTTAAAAAAAAATATTTTGATACCAAAACCTAATTTTTTGCAAAGAAAATAGTGTTACATCTTTGTGTTGCGGATCCTTAATATTATGTCAATAGAAGATGGATGTGTATTTGCCTGCACTTTATTAATTATGATAATATATGTAGCCATAGACCCAAGAAAACATGGAGCAAGCAAGTGATGTGTCAAGGGTAGGGATGTACACAATTCTTCTAGGTGGACATAATTTTGATCAGCATGCACCAATCAGAACTGTTTCACCTGTGTTTTGATGAAATACGAACCTTGCGCAATCAAAATTGTGACTTTCAATCGGTAACTGATATGCTGTTGACTTGCAATAGTTTGCAATCCTCTAGCCACACATTAGTTTTCAGCAGCTATTTTGAACACTCAATTTCTAGGGGGCCATGTTGGTATACATCTGATTTTGTAACAAAGGTTCTCCTCATTGTCTTTGCAGCCAAATGACTTCAAGAAGAAAATGCAGTTTGAGTTTGACATTGTTCAACATCAAGTTCGCTATCTGGGGTAGGTATGAAGCATGTTCAGTGATGACTAAACGTGATGATTCAAAGAGCTGTATTTACACAGGAATGCAGCATACATTATTGTATGATGGGGTCACATTAATTTGCATCCTTTTTCTAGAGCATTTTTGGATCGTGGTACTTAGCACAATATATCTCCTAAAATACAAAATTATTTTTTAAAATCTTGGCACGAAATGAAACTAGATATTTCAGGCTTCAAATATTTCCAAAAATAAAATTAATCCACGAAAGAATCACGGAGATATCGCGATATCAAAATTCGATTGACGAAACGATCGCATCGCTCCATGCTGGAAAATGGCGAGAATTGTCAACAAATTGTGTCATATTAATTCGCAGGCCCCGTTTTGAACAAGATTTACCATAAAATTGCTTCCATCTAAGATGCAAAATTTACAGTAGCTTGACCACAAAATATCAAGGAATCGAATGGTATGTCTGCTTACTTACAAATTTGATGATTTCTGTCTGAAAATTGGAAGGATTCACTTCAGTGTCGCGAGACCCGTGTTTTTCTGCAAATGCAAGCAAATCTGCCGATCTTTTGGCAATATTTTCATTGTTTTGGGTCCTTTTGCTAAGAAAATTTCCAATTTAGGCAAATAAACAACGCTCTTTACGATGGTGATGTCAGATTTGCAATATTTCATCGATTTTGTAGAGATTCATAAGATGTACGAATTAATATGATGCGCGAATTAATGTGACAGCACCATACACAATGTGCATCATTTCCATGACTGACGTGATCATTTTAGAAAAGATGAGCATCAGAGAACCAAGCCATGTGTTATTTTTATGAAAACCTATAAATGCCACTTCGTACGAGTCACAAAGTTTGACATTAAGAATACCAGCGTTTAAAATGAGATTTTTTTTCAAGCTCTCATTTTTCACACTAAAAAATTGTTCTTCAATAGCTCTCATGCCCTAATTCATCAGACTTCGGGGTGTTGTTCAAAATCAAGTGCAATTTTGCAAATTGTAACACGCATTTTCGTTCATGTACAGTATGCGCATTTAACAAGATGCGCATGAAACAATTATTTTGATTGGCACGTTCCGGTCAATTGCGATCAATTGGAACTTTTGAACGACACCCCCGTATTGTAATTGTTTTTTCTCTCATCCTCTGTCCCCAATTCTACACAGCTTGCTCGAGAACGTAAGAGTAAGACGAGCAGGCTTTGCATTCAGGCAACCCTACGAGCTCTTCCTCTCACGGTATAAGATGCTGAGTCCCAAGACGTGGCCCAAGTGGGTTGGTGAGCCTCAGGAAGGTGTGAGGCAGATAATGAGACATCTTCACATCATGGATGATGAGATAGCATATGGAAGGAACAAGATCTTCATTCGCAATCCAAGAACGGTGAGTAGCAGAAATTCATCTAGCCCGTTTACTGCCTGGGAGACATGCGTGGTCTTTATGTTCAGATCAAAATATGTATAATCTTTTTGTTATTACATCTGCTTTCTTAGAGTCTTATGAATTCTGTAGCATTTTGACCTGTAAAGCAATGATCAGTAGTGGGGAGAAATGATGGTAAAGTTGCAGAGTATTTTTGGTAATTAAGTTTAGATGGTTGAGCAGGTTACTATATCAACATTGCTCACAAGAATTTTGTTAACGCCATTATCAATCTCATGTTACAAGATAGTGGAACTAGAAGAAGTTCACCGGTACTACTTTTTTCATATTCTCAATTTATTGTTCGCAACAAATTTCCTTTTCAGAAATGTAATGTGTGGCACATATGCACTGTTTCCCCAAGATTTATTTGCTTAAAGGTAATGAAAGTGTTTTTATTTTATTTTCTTTGTTTATTGTAGTTGTTTGACATGGAAGAGAGGCGGCACCATCACATGCACCACCTAGCAACATTAGTACAGACCATGTATCGTGGATGGGTTGCTGTTACAAAGTTCAAGAAGATGAAGAAGAGTGCCATCCTCATCGCATCACAGTTCAGAGGATATACGGTAAGATTAACATTTCCTTCTTTTTACTTCCAAAAGATCTATTGTTCATTGCAAGCATTGTCACTTGAAGGTCAAGTTCCTTGCTGTTGACATCTCCAGTGAAATCATTCCTTTATTTATCAAAGCTATAAAAGAAACAGTGCATTTTCACTGTCATGCATGAGATTGGAATAAACTATTTAATTGAAAATGGAGAAAAATTCAACAACATTTTGAAATGTTTGTATGATAATATCTTGTGTAAGTGTAAAAGTTTTATAAAGAGTAAATGTTACTTTAAAAAAAATCTCCCTCAGAAGATGAATCTTTAATGTACACTTTTGTTTGTTCTTGCATGTTTGGTATGAATAGGAGAGAAGATTGTATCAGAAGAAGAGGAAAGCGTGTACAACCATCGCAGCTCACTACCATGGCCACCTAGCAAGAGAGGAAGTGAAGAAGATGAGATATAAAGCTAAATGTGTCTGGGCTGCTGGCATCGTGATGGCATCAGTAGTTAGCTGAAGAATGTACACTTTATTTCTTGAATTGAGTTCTAAAGTTTAGATATATTATTTTAATTTCTGTGTAAATAGGAGAGAAGATTGTATCAGAAGAAGAGGAAAGCGTGTACAACCATCGCAGCTCACTACCATGGCCACCAAGCAAGAGAGGAAGTGAAGAAGATGAGATATAAAGCTAAATGTGTCTGGGCTGCTGGCATCGTACACAAGTTCTTTGTTGGATGGAAGGTAAGATTACTGAAGAAGATGTGCCAAGAAGAATGAAGCTTGATAAATATTGAACATTGAAGATACTGTATAAACTCTATATAAGTGTATAAGCTGTAAAAGCATATAAATGAGATAAACATAAATAAACGATTATATAAATACTTTAAAAAATATTAAAATGTTTTAATTTGTTCAGCAAGAATTCTTTGTATTGCACAATCTTACACTTTGTCGTGGGCAAGAAATCCAGGCAGGATGTTTGAGCAATATTCAACAAAATTTCAGAGTATTTCTCATATCATCTCATACTTAATGATATTGCATGTGCAATTCCATATATAGGTCCAATTTGGGTGCCCAATCCCAATTTCATTCATACTTTATGATGTTTATGTAAGATAAAGAAACAATTTGTTGATATTGATACCCTCCTCCAATCTCTTCTCTTTATTAGGTTCGCAAGGAGTTCAGAAAATACTTCAAAGCAACTGCAGGTCCAAAAGTCAAGGCCTTTGTCATGAAATATATTGTAAGTAATACCACTTAATTGCAGTTAGTTATGATAGGTAGCAATATCTTTCAAATGAATAATGACATTTATATGGAGTAGTATCATTTTCATTAATATCTTGTAGATAGAAATAGTGGCACATTAGTTTTTTAGAAGGGGAGAGATGTAGGTAAACTAATGGGGTGTTGTTCAAAATCAACTGCATATCTACTACAACTTTGCAAATTGCAACATGCATTTTCAATCGAGCACGGTAAATGCATCTAACAAGACGCGCATGAAACAATGATTTTGATTGGCACGTTCTGATTAACTGCAACTTGCCATCAATTGCAACTCTTGAGCAACACCCCAAAGTAAAATAGCCCTTCATCTGGGAGTACATGAGCATTTCAATGAATTGGTCACATGTTTGTACGTTTCGATCCCAATTTCTTCTGTTTTATGTTCTTTTGTGAAGTTATAATCAGACCTAGTTTACAAATCAGATATTACATACACAATAAAAAGTTTGATATTGATGGGGTTAGATGAAAATATTTAATGGAATTACTCCTTTAGCAGATTATACAATTTTCAAAATACATTGTACATTCTATAATCAAAATTTACGTTGATATCATAATTCCAACCTTCCTGCCCTTCCTGACCAACCTTCCTCACTTATACAATATTGTCCATTTTTACAGCATTTGAGGTATCTCCAGAGGTTAAAGCAGCACCTACCCTCGATGTCACCGACTGATCCATCATGGCCGCCATGTTCACCACTACACACCAAAGCACACAAGCAGCTCCATGAGATCTTCATCATGTGGAGGGCGAGTCAGTTCAGGAAGAAGTTTGATGAACCCACAAGGATTAGGCTCGGTGAGAAGGTCACTGCTAGTAGCTTGTTCAAGGACAAGAAGGCGCTGTATCCTAAAAGGTGAGGAGATGGAATATCTTTAACTCTTTACTTGCTTCTGTCGAATCCAGTCACCCATGCTGACTCGCTTCTGTCGACTCTGGTTGACAAGCTGAGCACACACCACTCCATACTACCAGAATAAGGCTAGCAGTATAGGGTTACTTAATGTAGCATGCTAAGAGTTATTAAGGGATTCATTTGTTTTCTGGGATTATTACGATCATATGATTGGTTGCAACTGCTCGACATTGAAGGCAATTAATATAAAACAAATGACAGTATAATACTTCCCTCATACATGTCAGGCCGAATGCTGTATAACACAAATATCAGAGATATCTGCTTTTTAGGAACAACTTGTTTTGAAAGTCAGTTGATATGAATGTAAAGGAATGTTGAAAGAAAATTGGAATTGATTGCATTTGAAATGCAAATCATTTTTTTTTCCAGTAGTGCAAGAAATAGTGATTCTGATTGTGCTTTCCGATTACAACTTCTTAGCAACACCCCCTAAATGTAATAAATTCCACTATCAAATTGATGAAATCATATACAGTCAAACCTCGTTATAACGAGGTCCTTGGGACCAGAAAAATTATCTCTTTATATCGAAGCCTTGTAATATGAGGGCTAAAATACAATCAAATACAAAGAGATGGGACCAGGAATGCTTCCTTGTTAAAACAAGATCTCGTTATATCAGTGCTCTTTATAGTTTGCCAAAAGGAAAATTTGATATTATTACTAAATGCAATGTTTAAGTACTATATCTTTAAAGTTGTAGATAATGCTACATTAATTTTCCCATTTCCTTCATTCTTCCATCTGTAGTGTGGCAGTTCCTTTCAAGGGTGACTATGTGCTTCTGAGGAACAATGCCAAATACAAGAAGACATACGCCGAAACCAGTGATCAGTTCATTGTTTTTGCTGATATTATCAAGAAGATCGCCAGAAACAATGGCAAGGTAATACTTTTTATCAGTGTAAATATTCAGTCTCATTGTTTTTACAATGTATTTTTAATATTCCATGAGGAAGTAAGCACCATAACTGTTTTCATCAATTAGTCGCCAACCCACTCCAGCCTGATTGATGAAATTCTAATGTATTTAATGCCTTAGATGTTTTGCTTGATGCATATGGTTTAATTTTTGTCAATATTTAATAACATTTGATATTTCAAATATATCATTTATCTGGAAAAGTATTGTTTATTTTACTCAATAAGCCAGTTTACCAATAGATTCAAATGTGTGCAACTTTCTTGCCACTGAATGAAGTTCGATCAAATTCGTGAAAATGGTTAGTAAAAGTTGAACAACAACCCTTGGAATACATTTTGCATACGTGACTTGTTGCTATATTTTTGGGAAATCTCGGACAAAATGCGCATTTATTAGTAAACTGGCCTATTAACTATAGATTTGGCATACTATATTTGAATAAGAATGTGACTCAAAATTATCAGATCTTGGTAGTGAAAAGCAATTACAGTTCTCTAAAATTACTAGGCAACTATTTTGTGTGATGGAATGTGCTTCTCTCCAGAAACATGAAAATTAGTGTAACAAACTTTAAGTAATATGATGCCATTATTTTTTCAATAATATAGGTTACTGACCAGCTAGTTGTCTTGACGACGGCATCCTTCATGGTGATGGATCAGAAGACGTTAGCACAGAAGAATAGAGTACCCCTTGCAGCAATATCTGGCATGTCGGTAACACCATACAGTGACTATGTCGTTGTTATACATGTCACAAAGGTAATTAATGTAATAAAATCTCCATTATTGATGTTGAAGATACAATTCAATTTTTTTAGTTGTTTTTATGGAGGAATGTTTTTTTTTTTAAAGTCATTCAAGCTTTACATCCTATTAAATCTGCCTAATCCCATGAGGGGTGTGGATGGGGGCTTTTTTCAATGTGATCGTGCGATCAAAGGGGGAGCCAAATAATACCCTCCCCGTGGACTAAAGTGATCAAAGTATCCCAATAGGATTAAGGTTAACCAAAGGACTTTTGAAAGGCCACCTTTCAAGACCTTTCAAGAGATCGTTGTTCCTGAACAAAAAAAAACAAAAAATTTTCTGTCAAGTCATGCTGCAGTTTTTTTCAATTTAATCAATTATATTGTGCACAATGTTTGCGTCACAGTTAAATCCTGAAAATGTTTCACTTGTAGTCATAACGAGATTGTTGGGACCAGAGAAATGACCTCTTCATATTAAAATGTTGTTATATCAGGACCAAAATGGGATAAAATACAAAGAGATGGGACCAGGAAAATTACCTTGTTCTAACAAGCGCTCATTATATCGGTGCTCTTTATAATGAGGTTTGACTGTATTACCAATTTCTGTTATTTAATCTTGGATATTACACTGTTAAAAATTTGCTTCTTTTTTGTCTGTGAACAGGGAGAAGATAACACCAAGAAAGGGGATTATGTGTTAATGAGTGATAAACTAATTGAGTTGGTGACTAAGTTTCATCGGATCATCAGAACATCTACCAACAAAGATGTCACTGTCACTGTAGCAGATAGGTATGTAGAAATGTTATAATGCTCCATGTATGTCCGTCAGCCCTTCATGTTAAAGTATTCCCAAATTTCAAATGTTCAATATCTCCTTCCAAAAAGCAACAGACAAAAATTGAACCAACTTTAAATGGGCATTACTTGGTTGTCGCATATGAGAAACTCTGTTTAAATATAATCACATGTAATATTGTGAGTGTGAGATTCATGAATAATATCTGAATACATGTTATTATTAACAATGTTGAGAATGACGTACAATTCACATGATTTTTGGGGACATATTTAGTCTTGAAATCTCTATTTTCCCAAATAATTACCACAGAATAGTTGAAAGCTTGGCAAGTGTGTATCCAAATAGACTGATACAGATAAAGAGGACCTAGGGCAATCATGAAGGTCCAAACGTTTGCTTATATCATGCAGGTTGTCAGTATATGAGATGGTGCGTAATGTAGTATTTGAACTTCATTAATGAGACAATTCATAAGCAGTTGGTGCTTTATTTATATGTCCAATATGCAGGTTTCCAATGAACTTCAATGGGACAAGAATCGAAGCAGTCGTGAGTACGCAAGATCCTAGCATCTCGAATCCCACACCCATCATCAAGCGCAAATCACAAAGGATGGAAATTCAGGCATGAAAATTGAACTCGGACGTGAGCTTTGTCAGAAGATGAAGAAACTTATGTGTACAGTGGATAATATTTAATTTATTTAGAGAAAATATTCTCAGATTGAATTCTCATCAGTCATTGAAATGATTACATCCAAATCATGAGAACTGAGATGGCTACAGCAGAATTACCTCGTAAAGACTGATATAATCGCCAATATGTGGAGTGCTTAGTCACGAGATTGCGTGCTTGAATGCTCATCAAATGAGGTGTCAGCGATGATGTAAAGTGAACATGAAGGTCAATGAAATGTTGGCGTAGACATCGTATGTAATATGGACTTGTGTGTCTGTAAGAGACTCTTGTAGCATGAATTTTGAAGTGTGCAGTCAAGCATTCATTCATCAATGAAAACTTATTGCAGGAAGATCTAATCTTTTTCTTACAAATGTAAATCTATTTAACCTGCTTCAAAAAGAAAAGCAGAGGATGCTTTCATTTTGAAATGCAAGCGATTGTCACACTACAACTGTGAGAGTTGAAGTTGTCCAAGCGGAAGAATCTCATTAAAAAACCAAACCAACTCAAGTCTGCTATGTATGGAAGGTAAATACATTCGTCTTTTTCTGGTATCATTTTGCAAATTATGTACTTTAATGGTTGTGTATTATTAAAAAAAGTGTGGTCTAGCAAAGTATTAAACAGCCAAAAATGAAATTATTTTTTAATGTAGTTAGAGTATTTCAAACCAAAGATGTTTTGTTTTGAGTCTTATGACGTTCTTTTATCAACTCTTTTGGCCTTTTTACTGAATGAAGTAATTCAGCTATTGTATGTGAGTGCCTGCCATTCCTTTTCAGGTCTGAGAGAAAAATTCAGTGAATAATACTTTCTTTTCAATTATATTAGTTGTGTGGTTACATTAAATCAATTGCAATGTACATCAATCCAAGGTGCTCATAAAATTGTCATGATTGTACAGTATCATTTTTCATGACAAGATAAATGATTTCATTGTTTGCACAGTTATTTCAGCTTATCTTCTGCCTGATGTCGCATTCATAGCAGCATTACTTTTTTTTCTTGAAGCAGAAACGTTGCATTCCAATTTCAAACAAGCTGTATTGAGACCAAAATATAGTACACATTTTTATCTGTTTTGTATATCCAGTAATTGTGCCTTTTAGTGTAGAAACATTGCCATTGTAATCATGTATTCCTGAAAGCCAAAAGTATGATGACATGTTTGTTGTCCAATTATTATATAAAAGAATATTATAAAAAATGACATTATAGAAAACCAGAATATTCAACTCGTTATATAATGTAAACTTCTGAATTGCAGTTTATGTATATATTTATGAAAGAAATGTCTGTTTGTGAAGTATTTAACGGTAAACATGAAATCTTGTGGAGTTATTTAAAGTGAGAAATTTAGTTGAAAGAACTTCACTAATCATTTTTTAACACAACTCAAATACTGATTCATGTAGTTAGATTGAACTGGCTGCAGCATATGCAAACACACATATGTTCAACTTGTATATATTCATGCATTATGCCTCTCATTTTTATGGGAAATGTTGTTCATAGCATCGATTGTAATATCATGCTCATTTGATTTCAGATGAATATTTGTTGCCTTCTATATCTTGTGTATATCCATAGCAAGATCATTCTCCAAATGAAGACCATCTCATAGTTATGATGGCAATACATTAAACAGAAAAAGATGAGGGAATAGGCGGGTTTACTAATAGATGGAAATTTTGATGTAGTGGTGTACAAAATGTATGAGCAGAAAGAGAAAAAAAAATTCTGGACTAGGTCTGAACATTTTTATTATATCACTGTTTGTTGCTGGATGTAGAGAATTTTGTAACGAAAATAATAACAGATTCCATGAAGAGAATAGAAAATTTTAGTGTTGCTTAATTAGGAAAGGAATAGTGATTGAATTTGTTCTGAATGGGTTAACACAAAGGTTTTAGTATACGTAAAGTAGTTAGAAAATATAAGTAAACCTGCCTATTGTAATACTTGGAGTGAGAATTGCGAATGTCTTGCAAGGCAGTTGGTGGTATTTCCAGAAATATAATACCTCTTTTCAGATTTAAAGACCAGAGCTTGAGCAAAATCAACCAGGCTTCAATTTGTCCGCTCCTCACAAGATGGTAATGAAGACATGTTGTGTGCCGTTACCTTGTTTCACTTCATTGATTTACCCGAGAAAAATCGATGTTACAACGATGTATAAATTATCAAGAGCTTGTATCCAGTTAAAAGTATATATGATGTGCTTAGATAACTAATGAAAGATAGACCTGGGTATAGTTTTATGCACATGCTATCAATTATATTGCATAAATCGGGCTGAAAACACCTAATAGTGCCATCACTTTTCAACAGAATTAGCTGGTATTGTCAATTTATTCACCAATCAGAGACAATTTTTGTCATATACAGGACAGCGGCACAGAACATGTCGTCGTCTCCTGCAAAGTTATTGATCCTGGCTGTGTTTGGGAGGGGGTTGATAAAAAGTTTTAACATGAATTTCTGCAATAGCGAAGCTTAATGTTATTTATAATCTAGTACAAGTAATTGAAAATTACATTCAACTTTGTCAGTGTAAAAGATTGTGTTGAAAGTATTTGTCTGCACAAGGAAACAATGATATCCAGTGATCTATGCTACCCTTACCATCACATTTGTGAATGAGAGAGCAATGTCCCCAAAAAGTCTGTTCATATGCTGTATATATATATATACATATATATACACCTGACCTGAACATATTTCAAATTAACTTGGTGAAGAATGATGATGGAGTATCAATAGAAACAATGGTGGAATTTCCACAAACGTCCCTAAAAAAATCTGTTCATATACATTTGGTAGCGTTGTCATTCACAAATGTGATGGTAAGAGGTAGCATAGATCACCACAAGTCAACATAATAGTGAACCTTAAAGGGAGGAGACATAGTGAAAGATTGTGTGTTGTAGCAGAGAACGTTTATAAGTCATATTGCAATTGATAGAGGAGAATATGTTCACCAGCTGGATTGCTACCATTCATATGAATGAAAGTGGATAATAAGATTGATGAAACAAATGCAGGTGGTGGTGGCAGTGAACAATGAAAAGGTCTCTATGGAGACATTGAGGTTATGTGTGTATTAATAATTTCTTACACAGGTATCTAGAGATGCATTCTGAAAATTGAATGGAATATCTTTTAAAATTAATTTACAAAAAAAAAAATTATTGTAAGGGGGTAATAACTATGCATGCAAATTTCAAGAGGATTTTAAACATTACTTTTTGCTTGAGGAGTAGCTATATCATTAATAGAAAAATAAAGATGTAATATAACAAAGAAATAGAGGTGTGGAAACCACTAAGTGGAGCAAGGCACACTTAATATAGAAACTTTTGTATGTAAAGTACACTGAGAATTTTTAAAGAGCTTGTTGAAAAGTCATTTGTGTTTCCTTGGTAAAGTTTGGGGAGAAGTACCAGATTTAAGCAGTGTCACGACAAGTGATGTAAATTAGATTGAATAGCATTTCATAAGTTTATTCTGTGACGTTCTCACCAGGTAGTATGAAAGTTATAATTTTCTGGTTTGTCAGTACTATTGTTAGTGCATAAATTATGTTATTGTATCTGGGATACGAAAAGTGTGCTTTTGTGAACGGGGATGTATTTATAAGTATGTGGTTGAACTATAGTAAACGTGATGAATAAATGCAATATATAATGGAAGAAAATGATTTGTGCAAACCAATGTCTGTTATTGGGAGTGTATTGGTTAGACGTGTTGTCAGAATGGGAGGGTAAGAGATTTAGTAGTTTGCATGATGCTGATAATGAGAGTATAGCATAGTGCTGATTTTGAAGGTAGACGCAAAGTGTATGATTGAAGTATAGTAAATGTGATGGATAAATGCAATATATAATGGAAGAAATTATTTGTATGAACCAATGTCTGTTATTGTGAGTAGTGCAGAGATGGGAGGTGCTGCTAATGGGAGTATAGTGCAGATTTTTTGAAGGCATGAAATGTTGTAGACAGAATGCAAAGTGGTTTAATGATATTTTAGTTGTTTATTTGAAAAGAAAGATAGACACACATATGTTAAAGACTACATACATCTCAAATTTGACACCACTCAACACAAAATGATAATTGTTTATTTTCAGAGCACGAATCTGGAAGAAAACAAAGAGTTTTATCATATTCATAGAAAATACATCGATTGTACATCCACAATGGGTTTCATTATTTTCAGTCATTTAGTAAAATAAAGAATATTTACAGTAAAATACATATCACATTGAAAGATGATGCATGAATAATTACATTCAGATTTAACATAGAAGGCAAGACAATTAGACCGAACTGTAAATTTAGGTAGGAAGGGGAAAAGCAGATTGAGGTGGGATATTATATAGCACAACTGCAATTTTAATTCAATAGGCGGGTTTACTAATAGATGCAAATTTTATATGCATGCCTCTAACGCAAAGGTTGTTCTAGACAACTAGAAAGCTTGCCCGAGGCTTGCCCGACATAGCAACAAGTAATGTATGCAAACTGGATTCCAATTATTGTAGTCTTATTGTTATCAACCGGTCTATGGAATACCATGTAACTACGTTAAATGCACATAGATTTGAATATATAAGTAAACCCGCCTATTCCTAGCGGCTGGTTGCAAAACATATATGGCTAATATGCAGTATAATCAATTACGTTTACAAGGAGAGGATGATAAATAAGTATACAAAAGTGCATGAATAGATAGATATTTTTTTTGTAAAAAAAGAGAGTCACAAGATCTGTACACCAGATTTACTACATTTTTCTATAGGTTAAATAAATGTGTGGTCATGGAAAACTATATTCCGTAACAATTGATATTCCCTGTATCTTTTGAAAAGTTTATGCTTCAAGAATGTCCATATAACTTTTAGGGTTTTGTTCAAACAAAAATGTGAGATATTAGAATTGTAATGAAAAGAAAGACATAATCGTATATTTACAGGAATCTTATACTTTTTCATCACATACATATTTAATGTATGATTTTCAATGCAAATAGATTCATTAAACAAAATGAACATTTAATCCATTTTGTAATATACATAAATATACAAAAATCTGTACACTCACATTTTTATTACATTAATATAACTTGCATCTTTTGCCAATATTACTGAAATTTATGGCCTGAAGAATCGCTGTTTGCAACTTGAAATTCACATTGGCATTGTGGTAATAGCAGACAGTATTATTTGTATCAAATGCTAATTCAACAAAAATGACAAAATAATATACTTGTTATACATGAATCAATGATAGAATATGAGTGCCTAGATAAAGGTTTGCTTTTCGTGCATCACATTTTTTTTTTCATTGGGGAGGCTAGGATATAACCATACACATATTTTGCAACATTGAAAGTGTACTGGCAAGAAAATGAAATAAATGTTTTCAATTTAATTTAGAGGGTGGCTGTATTTCATGTTTATAAGTGAACATATTCATCTATTTCCGTCACTACAATCTTATAATAGTACAAGGGTAAACTTTCTTTGTAAACAAGGTAGTAAAGAAGTCCCTTATTAACAGTGATACAGACATTATATCTACAAGAAAGTCCTAAGTTCCTCGTTTCCACTGTATTCTATACAACCTTTGAATGAAAGCATAAAGTGAATTTTGTAAAGCTTACGTTTAAACTACATGCATAGAAAAGTTATTCTTTTGTTCAATATTTATAGAAAGTAACCATTTTCAAGTATATCGTAAATATGAGGTGAGCTTATATGATTTAATAGAGTGAAAAGCAAATAATTTGAATAAGGGCCTGAAGTTAACGCAATTTAATTAAAGTGTGTAAAAGAATGGTTCAGTAAAAATATCTGCCATATCAGATGAAAGCACATATTTGCCCTTTTTTTCCGTACCTGAAAATTGCATAGGATATCGCGATGTTCTTGTGTTGACTGGAGAATCAACATTTTTCCTTTCCATATCTTTCAGGTTCAAACGCTTTTCTTGCAGGTTACAGGAATATATGTTTGAGGACAATGGGCCTTTCCTTTTTAGCACCAATGAAAGCCCTCCATTTATCTCGGGAATAAACATCAATCTCTCTGAGAAAATCAGTGAAATCATTGGCCCATATTCCGATAGCGAGGTTTAACTTAACTCCGGACTAAGTCATTATTATTTAGACTCAGGCTATTCAAAAGTTAAACCAAAAGTCTAAATGACAATGACTTAGACCTGGGTTCAGTTAAACCTCGCTATCGGAATACAGGCCATTGATTTTTGATAGACTTGGTACAATGGTAATTGATAGACAAATGTTAATGGTTGGTGCTGTCAACCAGCTTGAAATACCTTTGATCCACTGCCTCTAAATAGAGTGAATATGGACTAAATTTGTTTTAATTTGCTTGTATCACATTTGGTTACAGTTTTTAAACTTACTTGTGTTACAGATCAATTCACCTAAGGAGGAAGAATTCTATAGAATCTTGATTTTGTCCCTATTTACCTCCATTTTTACAATACTTTGTGAAATACACAATCATAATGCCACTGTGACATTTCCATTATACAAAGTGATTTCCTTAAATCTTTCAACCAACTCAACCCAACAAACAGAATACATGGATAATAATTTTCTCTCAACATATACAATTCATTATCATTTACATCTTTCTCTTTGCACCATCAGATATCTCTTCACTTTAATTGCACATTTCATTACTTCATGATGAAATTCAAATATTGAAATCACGCTGGTTCTTATCCTTTTCTCTTTCATCTCCATTGGAGAGTAATAAGATCAGTTTATGCGTGAGCAATGATTCTTTGTGTCTGTTCTGCCACTGATGGTCCACAACCCAACCTGATTGATATACAAACACATTCCATAAACTCCAGAAAATACCAAAATGGAGGGTCAGGTCAACTTCATCGATAGAAATTAGCGTAATGGATCATTCAAGCTTGGGAAGTTAGGAAGATTCTATCAGAACATGATTGGTAAAGTGATTCTGGTCATCTTGCACCTCTTTCATGAAAGAAGTAATACACAGGACAATTCTCTTCTGTCATTCCAAACCATCTTCCTTATCAAGTCCTCCAAATGCTCGAGCAATTTCCTCCAATCTTTACACGTCTCTTTTGAAGTAAGAAAAATCAACAACGCAGCATGAAGAAATTTGGTCAATGTTTTAAAAAATTTAACATAAAATTTCATGTCTTTGATCAGCATTGTGATCCAACTTCAGTTCCATCCCGTGAGAATCTATAGCTGACATATGTTGATTGATTCCCTAGAGCGAATCCATCGCTCCTCCTCGCTAATTCCTTCTCCACGTCTTTCCTCTCTTTCGTTGGTCCCGTTGATGCCGCCGTGCATGCGGCCACGCTACGGCGATTCACCACTGCTGCTTGTCCTTTCTCTTTCTCTGTATTCTGTTTGTTAACATCTAGTCATAATTCGATCTCTCCTGTGTATTTCTTCTGGACGGTTTCGTCCCAGTACATAGAGTAGTCTGGCTCGGGTTTCTTCTCCTCCTCTTTCCTCTTGGGTGCACACCTGCAGCATCAGTAGATTAAAGTCACAGATTTCGTTCATTCTACATTGATCACACTACTCGAAATATCTCGAAAGTTGTATGACATGGGGGGTGTTGTTCATAAGTTGCAGTTGATCGGAACGTGCCAATCAAATTCATTGTTTCTTGCATGTCTTGTTAAATGCGCATTAAAATTTGAAAAGTAACAGTTGATTTTGAACAACACCCCCATAGTCTTAATAAGGAGACTATAAAACAAATTTTATGCTCTGAATGGCTTTTGATAAATATGAATTGAATTAGGGCAGCTTTATGCCAGGATGATTTTAAACTGAATTTCTGGAACAAACTAGAATTAGGCCTATTTTTATGCTAATGTAGCAGTCTGTTAAAATGAAGAAGCGAAACATTATAAAAATAAGTTACTTTAGGGATATTGTTAGAAAATCTTTATATTTGAACTTAAAATCCTAATTCCATAATTGACAAACTTACTTTGCACAGCAGAGAACTACAGCTACAATCACAATAAGAAGGACTACAACTGCTGCTATTGCATACACCCAAGGAGGAAGCGAAGCTGGAAAGATAAAGAAAACAAAATATTAAAATTAGTTTCATAAACAACATTAGTTGCAAATGCATTACTTCATAGAAATATTGCAATTTTAAATTGTATTCAAAACTTGCCGGTCCACATGATGTCAGTCAAATATTTGACATCACAACTTTATCACAAGAAACACAATGAATAACTGAGAACAACAGACTTTGGTATCCTCATGTGTTCCTTATGCGTTGGTAGAGAAGGAAAAGGATATTTCATGGGATTAGTTCTGAAAAAAGACACAGATGGATCAAGCTGGTCAAAACACAAAGCTTGAAACAGAAGGAACATAAAAATTGGAAGATTGAGTAACTGATCATCACATTAGGAAAATATTGAATAATGAGATTTTAATCTCATGAAAATAATGAAATTTACTTTTAAATATAATAAACTAATTATTATTTACTCAGGGTAGTCACTTCTGTCCTACACGTTGTTCTCCCAGCAGATCCTGCAATTTATCATCACCCTAGTCTATTGGTTTCACTACACTAACGGGGTGTTGTTTGAAAGTTGCAATTGATGGCAAATTGTCGTTTATAGGAACGCACCAATCAAATGAATTGTTTCATGCGTGTCTTGTTAAAAGTGCATACCAGCCGCAAATGAGAGTGTGTGTTACATATCCAAACTGATTTGCAGTTGATATGTGATCAATTGCAACTTTGTCGCAAATCCACCGAGTCTGTAAATACATACCTAGAAATGATTGTTGTTGTGGTGATTTTGGTGTTGTATTGGGCTTGGCATTATTATTCCAGGCATTGTTGACCGAATCCCCTGTCCCTGTCTCCCCTGAATTGATGAGATCTCCGGCAGAACTACCTGATGGGCCAGCAGATAGTGATGGGTCTGCCTCTGTGTGCACCATAGGGGACATGAATCCTACATGCAAGCAGGCCTCCAGTTGACCACTGGTCATACTAGAAAGGAAACATCAAAGGTATAATGATTATGCTATACAGTAAAACCTGTCTACAGTGGCCAGCCAATGGAAACAGAAAAAGTGGCAACTGGAGACAGGTGACTTCTATAGACAGGCTCTATAAGTCACATTCTCATCTACAGGGAACCAGTTTATGTGACCATTAAAGACAGGTGGTCACTAAAGACAGGTTGCCACTAAGACAGGTTTGATTGTATTTTCAAAATATAATCGCTGAATAGTTGTAGTCTCTCTATGAAAAGGCACATAATTTGATTACAGCAGATGGGTCAGAATTAATATTGCTGGGATTAAAAAGGAAAAGGGTTGAGAGGAACATAACAAATAAAACCCTGGTAATCCGACAAAGGATTTGATCCCTGCCCCTTCAGATTTAGAGGCCAATATTGTGCAACATCTATATATAATGTATGAACACAATTCTGTGTGACTGGATAATATTGAAAGTGCTTTGAGCAGTCGTCGACATGATAAGGATCAATATAAATTCTAAATTTTATTATCAATTCTACTTTACAAGATGTTATGATTTTGTTTAAGAATACAGAATTCGGTGGCAGCGGTGGGATATGAATATCATCTCACAGAATATTGATGTATTGCCAATGACTTTATTTGTAATTGTTACTATGTATCATGTTGCAGATTCTAAGATGTATGGTAAACTAACCCATCAAGAATATTGAATTAATAAATATCGCATGACACACAACACAACACTTCCCTCTCCAGGACAGCAAGACTACCGAAAAGATTCAAGAACAGAAAATATGCAGCTGGGCTTCATGTCAATTATGAGAATCCAGGTGGTGTAATAATTAGTGACAAATATCTAAATTGTTTCCAATATTCAAAGTAAACTAGAAATGATGGACAAGATTTACAATGAGTTGTTTAAACTTACCTATAAATGGCTTTGTAACCATCATCACATACACATTTATTATCCTCTGTGCATTATGATGATGCGATGTGGCATTCTGGATTACAAATAGATCTGCTCAATGGTCTTTCAAGAGCACAGGCACCTGAAATGATAACAAATGTAATAAGTTGTTAATTGCCAATTCATCTTATGTTGGTTTCCTGATGTACTTATATTTACAGCTACTAGATGTTTTATTTTTAATTACCATGTAATTTATAACCACATCACATAATATCATGGGAGATATCACATAACTCATATCAAACATTTTCATCACAACAGGTAATATGTCATATTTTACATTGCTATGAATCAACTTGTGTCTTTCTTAGTTTCGGATTGCTAAAGCATATTGTAATGTACAAACTTCTCATTCATTTCATGGTTTCTGATTAAATTATCTGACATGTGTAGCAATAGCATATATTTAACAGAATAGAGTTTAGCACTTGGCTATCATTTTAATATTAAGATGAAACATTCATGGTCATTAAATTATATAAACGCTGGTCATTTGAAATTGAATGACCAAAGAGCTTTTGCAAGGAAGTTGTAATCAAATGTTAAGTAAGAGGAACAATTTGACTGGCCCACAGTCTTTGCATCTAGGATATTTGCCTACAACAAAGATCTTAATTGATTAGGTTAACCAACCATTGCTTGCAATAAACCATAACATTCTTGCAATATCACCCTAGATCGAATGTATACAGAAGCGAGTTTTGTTTCACAAAGCTGTTCATAGATGTACGCATGACTGTATGAATGACTGGTGACCCTTTCTTTCATGCAAGGATGATCCCTGGCACTGAATCACACTTTAGGGAGGGTCACCAGTCATTCATAGAGTTGTGCGTACCTCTATGAACAGCTTTACGAAACACAACCCAGGGCGGTGTTTCATCAAGTTACGAAAGACTTTAAGAAAGATTTTACACATGTCTGGTATCAGTTCTTGCGCTAAATGATTGAAAATATTACACATATTACACCCATTAATGTACTCTAGTCTTTCCCAAAGGCTTGCGTGACTTTAAAAATGATTTGGTGAAACACCGCCCAGGTAATTTACACACTTACCAGTTACATTGAGCCCATCTGACCTCCTACACCAAACATCACGTTGATCTCTCTCCCACTCACCTACAAACCACTCAAACAAGTAACATCGCTCCCCTAAATAAAAAAAAACCAAATCAATAGAATCAAGATAATGTTCTGTTAAAAATGAAAGCTGTACCTTAAAAATGCTTGAATTGTAATACGAGTATGATGTGCAGAAACCATTTACTACCAATTCAACCATGTAAATGGAAAAGGATTTATAGACAGCTTAAAAAGCAGAAAAACAATCCATGTTTTAATTGTTTTCCCCATTTCTTATGAGGGGTGATTGCCATCTCTTCTCATATGGATATGAATTTTTTTATTTTTGAAAAATAAGCACAAAGATATCTTAATCTCTTGCTTTTATATATATGGCATAGTGGTATAATGCTAGAATTTGATATTTTTGTTGCACTTTTGTTGCACAAGTTTATAATTCAAAATAGTTTGGAGGCTACAATAACAATTATTTGCATGTTAAAAAATATTGGGTTTTGAAAGAATTTCTTTCCCACAATAATCCATTTCCTTCTACACAAATCATCATATTTTGCAAAGAAATCAGTCACAAACGTAAGTGATATAATACTAACCTGAGCATGTTCTAGTCTCCCAGTCATCTCCTGAGCAGACCCTATCAGTTGTAAGACTTGCTCGAGATCTCACTTGGATACCTTCAGAACCTGAAAATCATGAAATTATATAATATGTCATTCTTAAAGAATATTTCTGGTTGTGGGTTTATCAAGCTATGTAGCTATGATGTGCCTTTCCTGCACTCAATGATAAACCCTATGTCTCTGAGTTGGCACCAGAGAAAGGGTCACCAGTCATGTATTTAAAAAAATTACATTTATTTTCCAACATCAGCTGGTAAGAGTAATTAAGTAATGTTCAGAAAATGTGATTTGAGGACTGGCAAAGAGACATCTTAATCAATTTTTTTTTTACTTCCCTCTTTTACTTACAGCCATAAATAACTTTGCATGAGTCTTCCATAAACCTAAAATATAACGAAAAGGTACAACCACCGATCTTCTTACTCCTGTCCCACTCCAATTTGACATACACTCCATTATGCTCTGTGATGTATATTGTGGCATTCTCCTGATATCAGTTGAAAAGTCCATATTTTCTTTTCTAATCCTTACCAATAGGTCTTCCTTGCACACATGTTCTGTGACACACACTCCATTGACTCCATGATGTATGATGGCATTCACCAGGGCATGGAACTTCACAAGCGTGTTCTCTCTAAAACATTGAAAAAACAAACATCATAATGACTGCTAAAATGTGTGTGTCGCATTAAAATCATTTTCTATTTTAAAGGTATGAGTATATAAATGAAAGTTCTCACGAATATGTGAGAATGCTTTCCCTGTATAGAGAGTCCGAGGATGGATATACAAGCAGGTATTGGGGCAAAGAAATAAAATGACATGGTATTTCAGAACAATATTTTAATATCAGGTTTTTATTTCAATATGGATGCACTAGCTATCTGTAAAGTTTTATTGAACCTGTATAAGGGTTTAAATATGATTTGAGAAAGGATTTCAAACCCATGTGAGGAAATGTGTATCGGAATTAGCCAGACAAATCACTCTACCAACTAAGAATGGCCATGCACCATCACCCACAGACTCAATAGATAATTCTCAATCTGTCAATCCTCACTGTGTCCGGACCGGTTGAGTCACATTAACATATAATATTAGTATTCTTATCAGATTCTCATAAGTTTGGTAGAAGATTGTTAATCAGCAATGTTGATTTCCACAAGTAAATTCAACCATCTGTTGGAGAAGTTAACAAGATGTTATTACCTAAAGTACAATGACAGATTATTGTCCAACTTGTAACTCACCTCTAAGAATTCATGTCCATGTGATGTGATGTTCATATTCTTCTGATATATCTCATTACTCCTAGTCAAAAGACAAAAGCTATCGTCTACAGCGACACCGTTGGGTTGACGGCATGTTACATTCCTCTTACGAATGCCTGCGCCACATTCCCCAATCTGTTACAATGGACAAAATAACAAATAGTAGCTTAATTGACAACCCTGTAATGAAAAGTTTATGTAGTACTGAAACATAAGATATGATAAATGATTTCAAAACACAACTAAAATGACTTATATAAGAGATGGAGAAGATGTAAAGTGTATTTTCATTTGTTATTCATTAAGACTGCAGAAGTTTAACTTTTGCTTTTGATTTTAAAGAATAGAATTATATATGAGCAATTCCTCATGAGAAAATTCTAGAAACACTTTTTGCCTCTAAAAAACACAAGTGCCCCTTAGGTTTTCCAGGAACCAATATTTTGTGGATAATTTGCTTATAATCTGTGGAATTTATAACACAGTTTGCAATATAATACTCTCTTAAAAATATCCATCATGCAGAGCTTGATAAACAATAAGTGGCATCAACCTACTATTGTTGTGCATTCTGTCTACTCCACGATGATGGCTCAGTCATAACACGGTACAGCCTTGCATGGTACATATATGTCTTAATGAGTATTTTGTGGATAATTTGCTTATAATCTGTGAATATAACATAGTTTTCAATTCTCTCTTTAGAAAAGATCTATATTGCGGAGCTTGATAAACACTATATGGCATGAACCTACTATTGTTGTGCATTCTGTCCACTGTGTGATATCCCAATCATAGCACGGTACAGCCTTGCATGGTTTATCTTGAATGAGGGTAGCAGGACATGGTCGTCCCTTCTGGTTGGGCTCCTGTAGAATACTGCGCTGTCTCGTTCTTACAGCTGGATTGGACAAGTAAATTAAAGGACTATGAATGAATCTTCATAATGTGATGATATCAAAATTCAAAGAAATTACTCAATGTACAAAAAATATTTAAAAGCATAAAATTAGGTTGAAAGTCTGAATTTTTATAAATTATGTCATTTTTTACATTCACAATGAGTTTTTTCAATTCCGATTGCTCTTGAAAGATATATATTTATGCTATATGAAAACATTCCTTATCGTGAGTTAAGATAATTGGACATTGAATAATATACATATACTGTACTAGTGACTTTTAAAGCCCAAATAAAGTTTGGGTAAATTATTTTTATTGCCAAATTTTTACTTCAAATCTAGATAAAATGATATACTATACTTGGGCTTTAAGGAAAAAACAAGATTACATATAACTTCATTTCTGATTACAATAAAATTTTATTTTACGTATCTAAAATTAATATTACCAATTCCATGAATACTTCAAAAGTCTTTTATTGTATAATTTGAAGTGCTTTACATGTATGTAATGTATTACATATATCCAATAAGATGTGAAGAATAGTATCTAAAAATGTATGAGAGATAATAGATTATATCCACTTACCATCGTTGCCACATGTTTTTGAGCATTCTGTCCATTCACTCCATTGTGTAAGTGTACAATCTACAGGGCACTCTACAACACATGACTGGGAGGTCGTCAAAGGCATAGAAGTAGAATACTGCAAGACAAATCAAAAAAACATTTTATAGGTTAGTACAATTTCCAAATAATAAATTAAAAAGTCAGTATAAAATCATACATTGCATTGAAGAACACGAACAGTTTCATATCTACACCTGATAGGCTGTTTTTTAACATGAAGATGGTAATTGATCTAGCAGAACAATAGATGAACACTGCAGATGAAACTTCATGGCAGGAAGCAAAACGCTTGCTTTTGATTGCATGCCTTTTCATAATTTCAATGACTATTCATCAACCAATATCATTTGCGGCACTTATCGACAAGAAGAAAGTGAATATTCTACACACATAAACACTTGTAAAGTTGAATGGATTGTTTGTTAAGCTGTCAGAGTAGATAGGTTTGTACATAATGGTATTGTGGGGGACTGAATAAAAACCAATGTATATAGATTTTGTTTAATAGCCCGATAAAGTGCAATTTTTTATTGACATCTCCCGTTTTTCCCTGTCATATTACAATATGATTGGTTCTAACGCACTGTAATCATTAAGCACAGCGGAATATCGTTTGTAATTATATTACCTCTTCACACTTTGAGACCTCGACGATACGTCCATCGCTTCGCAGACATTGCAGGAGCCTATCCTGAACCCCTTCCCCACAGATCTTGCCGTTCTCCAGCTGGCATGGGCTCCATTCAGTTGAGTTCCAGGTGTAGGTGAAGCAGTTAATTCCAGCCATACATGCCTCTCGCTCGGTGAGGTGGGGGCAGCCAAGGGGGTTCGACTCGTCACCGTTACCGTCTAAGGTGTCAATCGGATTACGAAGGATGTGACGGTCGCGGTATCGGAAGGTGTCTTGTTGGCAGTCCTATAATGAAGAAATTATATTCAAGGTAACTGGTAGTCTTTCTTGACTTTGTGGGTTTATATCCCACTCCTGCCACCACAAAGAAGAGGAATGTAGCCAATACTTAGTTAAGCATTAAAATCTGCAATTGCCACTAACAAAAAGGCTTTAAGCAATAGAGAAAACATTTCTACAAATCAATTACCATGGGAATCATCACTACAGCAAAATAATTTAAAACGTCACAGGTCATACAGATAATGACATACTGTAGGGAATATTCAAAATTACTTCCAGTCTTAGACCTTATCCCCTTCTTAGAAAAAAATGATTAACTGATTTAATCAACATTACAAGGGTCTTTAAAGATTCATCTCTCTTTTCCTTTTTTGACTCTTGCTAACTGGATAACTTTTATTCTTTTCCAAAATTTACTATGATTTTGCGAATTTTCACTAAGAGTGCTGTATAAAGAATGAATTTCAATCAAACAAACTGACCCTTTCCTTACACATATCCTTACCTGTGGACATGAAGTCCACTGAGACCAACTGCTGACCACACACTGCCCTGGACAATGTTCAATGCAAGCATCTACTAGTTCAGGCTTCCGACGGGCATCACATTCAGATAGGTTTGTCTCCTGCGCTCTGAAACCATGTTCTACAGGAATCACACATCTAGGGAAAATGAACACAGGAGAAAAGAAGATAAAAACATTAAAAATACTTAATAAATGTTTGAATATTGCTTGGTAAAATAACAGTACATGATTGCATGATAAAAATCAACCCAATAAACATCAGGGGTAAAGACAGCAACGATGAGAGTTCAGTTCAGTTCAGTTCATTTATTTCCACAAATCGATTAAAAACACCAGGTACATGTAACAAAACAATCAAAATACATTAAAAAAGTGAACAATAATAAAACAAGCAATCAATATGTGGCGGGGAATGACAAAGGCCAAAATGACCTATCTAGGCCTTTTCCCTTAGAACAATTTAAATATATGTATAGAAGTGACAATGGAAAATTACTAACAATTATCATTGCTATACAATCAATAACAAAATACTTTTATAATGAAAATGAATTATCAAAAGAAAAATGTATTTCCTGAAAATAACAACCAGGATACAAAACAAAACAAACTGACAAGGAGGCGGAAGGGGGAATAAAATTCATGGGCTGAGGAGAAAAACTTTATATTTGCGTTTAAAGGACGACAATGTTGGACAATTTTTTAGTTTATCAGGAATCGAATTCCATAATGTTGGTCCGCTGAATGTAATTGTGTTGCGTGAGAACTGATACTTAAAATTTGGGATAAATAAATTATTAGCTTGCCTAGTTAAACGATTTGTAAAATATTTTTACAATTTTTTTTTAATAGAGTTTTTTCCCTAATAGGAAGAATAAGAACTAGCCATCTTAGATTCATAAAGCATGAGTTTGTACTTACAAGACACCTCTCCTCTTGACGCCAGGTCCGCAATCTCGTCCATCATTCGTACCGATGACCTTACTGACAGCACAGCTCTGCCATTCCTCTGCTTGCCATGATGCATCCAATCTACCTACACCCCATCGGCACTTCTTGGTCTCATCAATCTACATGACAAACATTCAAGCGAAATAAGCTCATGATGGTCATATTTTACTGTTCAAAATCTTTACTGTCATATTACACATTTAGGATAAATCGTGCTATCTGTGTCCGCCCTTCTTTTATATCGCTGTGTGTGCATTGATTATGTATACCAGACCATGCAAGTGGGTATCTGTCGCCGACAATGATGTAACAGGCAGGAGTGAATGGAGCGGAGGCAGGTATCATGATAAAGCCCACATTTATAAAAAATATTCACTTAACTTTTACAGGAAACATGGAGTCTCAGAAATGTCAACTGTTTCAGAATATCAGTGAGGCAAGTTCTTCATGGAAAAGGTTTTGTCAAATAAAATATAGTCAAGTTCAACCATTTACTTAAATTTACACTGCAATCCCTCATTTTAATCTAAATTAGTTTACCAGTTAACTTATCAGTTCAATCTAATCAACATAAAAAGTATTGAACAAGACAATAAAACAACTTTCCTATAATGGGTGTCAGTTATGGAATTTGCAACATGTCTTTGGTCAGCTAGGTTAGGTTGCGCTAGATTAATTGTTGGAAATAAATTTCTGACTAAAATATTCAAATTTTCCAGTCACAATATCAAGTAATAATTGACACAAAAGCTGGACTAACCTCTCCGCCATCTTATCCACCATATTCAAACAGAAAACATGATATGATGTTTAAGATTCAAGAAGATTTCTCCACATTCTACAACCCATTAGTTAATGTACTGGAACCACCACCTTGCTTTCCTAGACAATGTGTATACTTGCCCACCAACACACCAAATAGTCTTGTAACTAATGTATTCAAATTTCATGCATTCTTTCAAAAGGCTGCTATTGAAAGTTTGCCTGGCAGAGAGTGCAACAAAGAGTGTATATGCAAACTGGATTCTTAGTATTGTAGTTACTACAAACAGGTGCAATGAATGACAAGGATATTTGGATCACTAAATATTTTTCAGGTCATGTGATTCTTTTTTCCTTCAGAATAGACCACTTTCGTAATGTATTCCAATTTTTCTTGTTTGCTCCAAGATCAACAATGTATCCAGCTGCCAACAATGAAGAGGGTTCAATAGTCAGAATGCTATTTGCATACATTAATGTTGCTGGGTGGGACAAAAAATGCAGCTTGACCAACCTAGCAACAACCACTGAATGCTATCCACATTCCTTCTTATGAAATAAGATTATTTTATATCAAGTAACAAACAAGCATGCATAACATTTGGATACATTAGGAAAGTGGTTTGTAACATGTGTGGTACAAAGAACCAAATGAATTTTAGGGGAATAAGAGCCCAAAGATTAAATATGAATAGACAAGTTTGCTCAAACTTGGTTAATCAGTGGGTTGGGTCACTATTGTATTTGAAAGTAGTGCATGTACTATGTGCACTAGCGAGTGTTTGAACAAAATTCTAATGTAATAAATGATGACACGAACAATAAATGAGTAAGAAACAGAATGAATTACAATAGAGAGTATGTCTTTCTAGTGATTGTAATGGATTTCCAATGTTGCATTAATATTTGTTTTTAAAAATGCAAAAATGAACTACAAACCCTATATANAAATTGTGGTAGTTTTAGAAGCACAACCAGATAGAATTGTTTTTATAAAAACATAAATAACTTCACTTTGTCATGGAATTTCGAGACAATTATTTTTGGAAAAGAAACACGAATAGTCATACTTTTCAGTAGTACAAAATTCTCAATATGGTCATTGGAACCATTTTCCTCCTTCAGAGGCCCATTACTCTACATTGTAGAATGCCGACAAGTGCCGGGTTTTGCTATGGTGGGTCACAAATAGTCTGATTAACTAATGTATTCAAATTTCATGCATTCTTTCAAAACAAAGGCTGAATTTGAAAGTTTGCCTGGCACAGAATACAATAAAGAGTGTATATACAAACTTATTCTTAGTATTGTCGTTAAGTCACTACAAACAGGTGCAATGAATAACAAGGAAATTTTAATCACTAAGTATTATTCTGATACAGTGATTCTTTTGTCCATCAGAATAGACCACTTTCATATTGTATTCAAGTTTATTTTGTTTGCCCTAAGATGAACTATGCATTCAGCTGTTAACAATAATGAGGGTTCAATAGTCAGAATGCTATTTGCATACCTTAATATTCTTTGGTTGGACAAACAATGTAGCTTGACCAACCCAGCAACAACCACTGAATGCGATCCACATTCCTTCTAGAACAAACAAGTTTGTCATTGTGTGTGTGACAAATAAGCATGCATAAAATTTGAATACATTAAGAAAGTGGTTTGTGACATATGTGCTACAAAGAAGCAAATAAATTTAAGAAGAATTAAAGCCCAATTATCAAATATTAATGATTTTTTCAACCCTCTACCCTCTAGTGGAAATGTTTGTACTATATGTTCACGAGTGAGTGTTTGAACAAAATTCTAATGTAAGAAATGATGACATGAACAATATATGAGTTAGAAATAGAGAGAATGTCTATCTACTGATTGTAATGGATTTCCAATGTTGCATTAATATTTGTTTTTAAAAATGCAAAAATGAACTACAAACCCTATATAGCAATATCTATCCAAATAAAAAGGGCATTATTGTGTTATCTGTCACCTCTCCATTCACTGCCGCCTGTTTCGTCATTGCTGGCGACAGAAAGCCTCTCGCATTTACTTGTACACACAATATACGCGCTCACAACGATACGAAAGAACGTGGAGACGATTTGGCTATAAAAAGTGGAAATATTCAAAACTACTCATGATCAAACTTACCCAGTTGTCATTATGCTCTGGGCATGGCCTCCCTCCATTTGTAGCTGACGTTATAATCTGCTGCCACCTAGTTGTACTACCAATGCCACTTTGCATACGACCTGTGCAAGACCTCCAGTCTGACCAACCACTAAGCACACAGTCAACCGGGCACGGGATGGCACAATGTTCTTCCATGAAATCTAAAGTGAAGAGAGAGAGTGTGAGTTTATCTTGCTGCAAACTGGTCTGAATCACATGGGTATTCAGGCATGAAAAGGGGTGGT
>BQKZ01000429.1:123922-134066 GCA_036244855.1 Temnopleurus reevesii | reverse complement strand
AAATTTACCAAGTAATACTAGATCCTTTACACATCAAATACAAATATATCAAATGAACATCTACCACTAGAAGACCAAGTAATAACGAAAAAAAAACATGTGTATGTAACAAAACACGGTTAGTAAAGGAATAAATAGACCACTTTCGTAATGATTTTGATTTTATGCACACCCCTTTGTCAAACGCACAGTGAGAAACTTTGTTTACCCGATATAGAATAATTGTATTTTAATCGAAGAAATGTTAATGGCATGCAGTGGTTGTTGCTAGGTTGGTCAAGCTACAATGATTGTCCAATCTAGCGACGTTAATGCATGCAGGTAGCATTCTGGCCATTGTATATTCATTATTTGTTGACAGCTGAATCCATAGTTCGTCTTGGTACAAAAAAGAATAAATTTGAATACATTACGAAAGTGGTCTATTGCGGTAGATGATCTAACATATTATAATCATTAACATTAGCAGCCTGTGAACAGAGAGGATTCTGAAGTTATCGTCCATTGATGCTTTTAAAGAAATGCTTTAAAATCTACCGAATTCTACGCAATTTATTTATATCCTTGTGTATACAGGTTATCGCTCTGATATTCATGTTAACGCTTGGTTTATACAAGGACTTTCGACAATGGACAGTTATCTGTAATACGTAATGGGATCGCTAGCGTGTGACTTCCATTTTCATCTGAATAACATTCTTTTAATATTTTTCTATGTTTTGATGTCTATTTTTCTATTTTTGATGTCATGATGGTCACCGCCGATCAGGATGTAGGGAGAAACAAGAAGTCTGTTTTCACATATTGAAATTGAACAAATCGTGTGCGCAGAAGGCAATAAATCAATTAAATCCTGAAAAACCAATGTGCAGTTCATATTTACGACGGACTACTTTAGTTCCATGTGTTTTATTTTGGAAAGGGTAGATATATATTAATAATAAGGCTGGATAGTAACTATCACTTATGATCCAATTTTTGCAGAATTCCTCATACCTTTCCAGAGATGCAAGATACATAGCATGTATTGGTCATTTAAGTCTCTTGACGTTATTGAGGTCATCATGTGTGTCAGATAAGATAAAAGCATATTTTATATCATAAAATCGTCTGCTTCGCAATTTTGCTGCTCCAAATCTGAAGGTTGTTCATTGAAAGTTATAGTCTAAAACAGGACATCAGCAAACAAAAACCAAGACAGGGCAAAATGTTCCTTTGTCAATGAAAAAATGCACATAAGTGCTTTAATTTTTAATCATCTGGATTTTCTCATCAAAATGCATGCATAATCAGGCGCCGGTGACTATCATGACATCCAAGGAACAATGGCATTAATCGTCCATCTAAAAAAAGGGTCCTTCGTTTATACAAGAGTTCGAACTAAAACGCTTCAAAATATCATTAATCTGAAATCAACTGAACATTTTGAAGTATATACGCTGAAGCCATAGTAACAAAATTGGATTTTAAGGCGTTTACCGCATTATATTTAGTTCTTAATCTGTATTTCATGAAATATGGCTTCTGAAAGCCTAGTAAAACCCGGTTTGTACGCATGCGATGACGTATAAAGCTAATGTTACGGATTTATATCAAAAATAAAATAGAATTGATCAGTTTTAGCGAATGAACTGCGTGGATCTAAAAAAAAATAAATAAATAAATAATGATATATGCACTTTTTATAGCGCACGTATCCACTCTGCCGAGTGGTTTTAGCCCGGCAGCAACCAGTGCACTTGGCATTGCAGGAATGAATATACCAGTTGTAAACAGGATTATACGCGTTCTAACATCCAGCTTTGTGTTCCAACATGCAGTAATGTCTTTTCTTTTAAGTTAATTGTCATCTGATAAAGCGTAACGATTCCATAAGCTATGCATTATTACCATAATGTCAAATGGCATCTATATGTGAGCAACTGCACAATTGCGACAAACAATGGGATAACGTAAAGACAGGAAGGGATGGCAACAAGAGGGAACGAAATCATGCAAGAGAGAGGAAGAAAAACATTATTTTGTTTCCGGCGGATATTCCAAATCCTACTTCAAGCTCCGGTCACATAGGACCCCGGAAGCAACACGATTCACCCCGACTCATTGTTCTGAGGCAGTTAACTGTGAATTAACAAAGGGTCGGGGCGAATCGTGTTGCTTCTGGGGTCCTTTGTGACCGGGGCTTTAGAGCCGAGGGGTGAGGCAACAACGCTACGCATATTTTGTAACGCCTTGTAGATATTGCTAAGGGTCTCAACCCTAATTGTCAGCAAAGCCACATGTATCGCTTGACTCCTACCAGATTCCTATATATGAATATGTCCTTCTTTATAATACTTACGATTGTGCTTTAACCTTTTGCAGACAAATTATAAGTTCTGCTAAAGTTACATTTTTGGCAAACCTTTGCATTAACGTACTTGTTTTTTAATGAACAATGGGGTATTTTGGCCGTATTCAACAAGGTTGGTGAAGATGAATACATTTAATATTTATGTTAACATGACCACTAGAGCATATTTTTTTTTTCATTGTAGGAGGCTTGTTAGAGGCTTTTTATAGATTTTTAGTTCGCCAGGAATGCGTTTCATGAAACCGTTCATAGATTTATGCACAACTCTACGAACGATGTTAAATCGTTGAAGTCTTTATTTTTGATCGGGTAGCGCGCCTGCAAGTGCTCACCACCACCATTCCCAAAGGATATTGCATGCAGTTTCCCCGGAGCACCAGATCAGGGTGCACTGCTAGAACACTGGTGTTAGATTTAACACCAACCGGAGTCTATATAGGACCACACCAGAAAAGTGGTAAAATAACACCAGTTTGGAATCAAATCAATATACTTAAATACCGACTGGTGTTTGTTTAGGACCTTAAACAACACCAGTTGGTATTTACATATATTAAATGGATTCCAATTCGGTGTTATTTTAGCACTTCTCTGGTGTGGTCCTATATAGTTTCCGGTTGGTGTTAAATTTAACACCAGCGTTTTTGCAGTGTGCAAGCGGAATCTTTGGGTGTTTAATTAAGTTTGCCTAGTTGTTGAATACCTCACCCGTCAGTTACTGCAGATGCTGAATTAGTAACTAGCCTGCCGCAGTAGCCGTGCAAGAAAGGGGAAAGATAGGGGGAAGAAAAGAGTCCGGTGTTGAGAGTACGTGTAGATATTGTACGAAATACATAATTATACATATGAAGATGACATGACCATTCTAAAGTCTTAACATTATAGAACATGGTTGCCCCAGCTCCGATGTACTAATCACAAACAATGGAAATAAATAGGTTCAGATTCACAACAATATTATGAATGGAAAGGATAAGGCAATCAAATATTTATCATTACATGTCATAACAAATCTTAATCACATTTTTGTATGACAGACGCTCACAATTCACAACAAAACAATATCTGATTACACTGTAATATCAAAGTAACTTACAGTACAAACCCGATGAGCTAGCCCATACACATGAAAGCCTACACGTACCTTCGCTTTTGACTAATCATCTCATTTTGTAATATAACAAGTTGTGGGTCGTTTGCCCCATCACCGCCTATCTTGGAACCAATCGCGTTTCCTTCCATGCCGGCTGTTTCGCGAATCTTGTTCCATATCTGCATCAAAACAAGCACAATAACAAGAATAATAATGTCTATATTGTTATGCCCAAACATATCCATCCAGTTTGTGAATAATATAAAACGCTTATTAAGATCAGTAAAGATTTTCAAAATTACGCTACGAAATAGGCTCATGGTGTAGTGCTTGAGACTCTCGCCTTTCAACTAGAGGGTCGTAGGTTTGAATCCCACCCATGACGTTAATTTCCTCAAGCAAGAAATTCATCCACATTGTGCTGCACTCGACTCAGGTGAGGTGAATGGGTACCTTGCAGGAAACTTTTCCTTAAAATGCATTGTGCTACTTACAGCTGCACTGCTAAAGCCAGGGTAATTTGCTACATTGTAGAGCGCTTAGAGACGACTGATAAAGTTAGTGTTAGACGCTATATAAGAACGTATCATTATTAACAAGAAATGTCGCATTGGTAAGAAAAAAAAGTCGATTAAAGTGGACAGGAGGGTGTCAACGCACATCCTATTTTGGAACGTCGGCTGGACATACCTTACAGGTAAAAAAAACGCACCCCATTTTCCCATTGAAGCTGAATGTCATGAACGACATTCGGGAGGAACAAGAGCCCCCCTTTTTTGTTTGTCTCTTTCGTATAAATCTGGAATTTAAAAAATGCATTCCCTTCTGGCCCTTGCCACAAAGCACATTACATCGATTATTAGAGAGGGAAATATCATCAAATGAAATGTAGCGATCGATGTAAAAATTAACAAAAAGGAAATGGAATGTGTGTAGCATGAATTCATAAATGAACAAGTGATGCGAAAACATTATGGAGACTATGCAGAGTTGCCAATCATTCAGGAATATGTATGAGGCTAAATTAAAGTGTGAATATTGAAACATCTCGGTCCCGCTGCTTAAAATTAAAGAAGAATCTATCCCAAAACACGAATTTCTTTTATCACAAGCAGGAAATATTGGCGAGCAGAATAAAAATAAGTTTGAAGAAAATCGGACGAGTAATTAAAAAGTTATGGATTTCTAAAGAGTTTGAATAATGGGCAAATTAGTGAAAATTTCAGCTATGCTGCCAATTTGATGACATTATATGTGCACAACAAACCAGGATTTTCTTTATGTTTATGATACAGAATTCATCATTTTTACAGAAAGATACAAAGTTTGTTATGGAGATATCCTATACTTAAAAATTGTGAGGAAATCTTATTTTTGGAGAAAATGTAACATTTTATAACATTGATATGAATAATTATAAGAAATAGTCAGCTGTGCACCTGTGACGTTATCAATTGCCAATTTGTCTAAATATTAGAACATTCATTACTTTCTTATTAATTGTCCGATTTTGCTCAAACTTTTTTTGATCTGTTCATCTAATTTTTCTGTTCCTGTTGAAGAAAGATTATTTTGGGGTAGACTCTTCTTTTAAACACTTTAACCATTCATGGTAAATCATGTTCATTCATTGACGCTGGTATGCCGTTGCACTATCCTGTCATGGTAGCTATTGTATAGATGGTGTAATTTTAAATTTATACAGTGGGCCCCTAAACAAAAATGAAAGAGTATATGACAACAATTGTAATGAAATCCTTTAATTCATTGTGCTAACACACTTCATGCATATTCTAGAATGGTTGGCACGTGTAAATATGACGAATTCACAAAAATGCATAACGGGGATTTTTTGCTTGAGCTCATGTGCCGATGCTGTTAAGAAAAAAATAGTAGTCATTGCCGCATTTTCCTTTCTCCCACAGCACAATAACTACTCCGATCCATTAAGGACTAGTATTGTATAAAATTAATTTAAAAATGTCATTCTTTCTAACAGTGATAAATCACTTTATGTATTTTATTTCGGCTTAAATTGTACCAATTGAGTAAAATGTAGCATATTTCAATTCATGTCGTCATAAACTTTCATTAATAATTACTGTGCTTTCAAAAGTTTCTTGCGTTAGACAGGAAATGCCAATACAATCAAAATGTTAAGAATTGTGTACAAGTTGCTTTCCTTTGGCTCATGGATCTAAAACGAATTTACAGTCATTGACAAACAATATAATGCAGAAATAAGTCATCAAATAACATTTATTCCTCACCCTATATATGAAGTACTGCAACATCTTTATATAGAAGAAGTATTTCCCCCTCTCACGAGCCTGTTTTGATAGCAAAGGGTGGGTTCGGGTAAGGAATATTCAAAATAAAATTATTAAACATTCATGCAAACGCAAATCATATTGAAATGGTAAATTCGTGGATGAAATGATTCAATGACACATGGCGTGTATAATACATTGCTGTGTGGGCATGTGCAAGAACAATCATGACAGTTATTTAGATATGACTTAGAGGGTGTTGTTCAAAATCAACTGCAAATCAACTGCAACTTTGCATATTGTAACGCGCATTTTCATTCGCGTACGGCATGCGCATTGAACAAGACGCGCATGAAACAATGATTTTGATTGGCGCGTTCCGATCAACTGCAACTTGCGATCAATTGCAACTTTTGAGCAACACTCCATAAGACAAAATTGATATGTAGAGTAATGAAGATTATTATCTACATAAAAAAAAATTTCTAAGGGATTGCGGCATTATTTTACAGGTGCAATACGTGCATTTACGGTTGTTCATATCAGAGAGCATGATGGGTATTTTTCTAGTACGGAAGTGATTTCACGCAGTGTGAACAATGCACGCACCGGGTCTGTACTAGAAGATATCCAGATATGCTCCCTTATATGAACAACCGTAAAGCCACGTATCATAATTATTATGCTAGTTTTGGGCATTTGTAATCAGTTTCATTATCATTTTAATCAAAATCATTCTCCAATTCATATTTTCTTGTACTGAAGTTCATATTAAGCCAGTGACTACTGGAACCGGGTAGTCTCTGTACAAAATCTATAGTAATTACATAATTCAGTAATAAATGGGTTAATTGTTTTAACCGCATCTTACCCGAAGCATGAAGTACTTTGCCGTATGAGTATACACAGTATACTGATCTCTCTCGCCCGCTTTTAGTATACGGGCAGGTAGTTTCTGTTCCAAGTCCGTATGTAGTTCGACCTGCATGGCTAGGCGTTTGAGATGAGCGTTATGTTGCATCGATGCGATGTCACCAACCGCTAAACCAATCTATGGGCAGGAGATCGAATGTGAGAATGATTAGACTTAACATCATTTCAAACGATTAAAGCGAATATCGAGTACTTGCAAAGAACTTCAATTTGGAAAAATGAATGATTAAAATAATCTTATGTTACAAACAAAGCACAACGTGACTTGTGTAGACAAGGGAAAACTAATATGATAACCTCAAACCGGTTAAAAGCGAAATTATGTCATTCTCCACGTGCTCTGTCCACTGCAGCAAACACAGGAAGCAGCGCGTGGGACTGGTATAAAATCTGTCGGCCCGACATGGCCCAATTTTGACCCTTTATTTGCACATTTCTCTGCCATTATACATTTTCTTGCAAAACACTTTGGCACATATTATTTATTCATAGTTCTGAACATTCTTCTCACATTTTGTGCGATTCTGTGAACATTCATTTTATTTTTTTAACAAATACCAGAATATATCTTTAATCGTGACACGTGCGTTTGATCGTGTGTTACAGACTTAAAGCCCCGGTCACATAGGGCCCCGGAAGCAACACGATTCAACTCTTTGTTCGGAGGCAGTTAACTGTGAATTAACAACGAGTCGTCTCAAATCGTGTTGCTTCCGAGGTCCTAAGTGACCGAGGCCTAAATGTCGAAGATTTGAGGAGATTAGAGTTATAAAACTTAATTCATAATTTATGAAACTTAACTTAAAAACAATAATCCCCTATGAAGAATGTAAATCAATCTAATGCCCCAGTCACAAAAAAGCCCTGAAGCAATACGATTCAACATGACTCTTTGTTTAGTTTAGTTTGTTCCGACCATCAGGCCTTGGCGTATTAAATGGACTGTAGAGTGTGGATTAGACTGGGGGAGGGCCCTCCGCTGACTGACCCGTGGAAATGACCATACATGATCTTTTTTTTTTCACTGAATTATGAAAAAATCACAGGAAAGTCAATTCCAGTGTGCTCGTATCCCAATGTGCATTTAAAAAAAATCAAGTCCTGTTAAAATCATAATATTCAATTATTCATAATTTTTTTGAACTATTTTTCCGATTTGCCTCAATTCTTATCCGTTTTTCTGTTGCTTTTGCTTATAATCAGAGCAGAGCAAGAATATTCTTGGCAAGAACCAGCCTTTAATGATCTAATTGTCGCAACATATCCCAGAAAATCTTTACACAGATAAGATATATGTAAATTGAAGATTGGAAGGAAAATTCTGATATAATTTTTTATTTTATTTATTATCTTTGAATAACATATCCGTACTACTAATATCACAATAATGTTATTTGATGGATCTATGATTTTTTTGTTTTGGTTTACTTATCATCTTTTAATAACATATCCATACTTCTAAGTTCACATGTATTGTTAATTGATGCATCTATAAATATTGTATTTTTTTGTTTGTTTGTTTGGAAAAAGAAATAAAAACGAATCTTGAATCTTGAATCTTGAAAAATATCAATACTTGCCAAGAGATTCATGAGTAAGATTGGCATAAGCAGAACAAGTCCGATGAGAAAGAAATATGTGAGCTCGGGATAAGGCATGGTGATATTGTTGCCATCGTTCAAAGGGTCGACGAAGGAGTTGATGAAGTCCAGCTCGCCGAGTAGTAACGCCGTACACACACGGAGTAGCGACATGGCTGGTGTGTTATGGGCATGGTTGTCCTGTAAGGATAGGGAGCATTTGTTAACACAGGAAAATCGCCTCCCCTTTTCAAATGGCATGATTTTTATAAGGATTAGTGACGAGTAACACATTATTATTAATGATAATAATAATAGTAATAATAATAATGATAATGATAATACATGCAATTTACACATTAATATAGCGCACGTATCCATTCTATTGAGTGCTTAATTAGCTTTGCATTATTATTACACTGGCTTTAGTCCGGCATACACCAGTGCACATGGCCTTTCAAGGAATACATATTCCTGCCAGGTACCCATTCACCTCATCTGGGTTGGGTGCAGCACAACGTAGATGAATTTATTGCTGAAGGAAACTAACCACACTCTCGCAACAGTATATTCGAATATGAATCAATGTTGTGTGCGAGGTCACTCAATAATCAGCTATTTAAAATGAATATAATTCGTCTTGTTTTTGATGCATCACCACATGAAAACAATACGTTGTGTTTTCAGTATGATGTAACGAAGCACTATATAGAACACAAATTATATTTGTTTTAAATAGTTCATTATTGAGTGCCTCTCGCACACAACATTGATTCAAATGTTGATACATTCGAGAGTGCAAGTCCACCATATGACAAATTATACAGTATATTGCAAAAGTTTAAGACCACCTGAGATGTTGGCACCTGCCTCTGTACAGTCATATCTTTACTCAAAGGTGGTTTTCTCACAAAATGTGTGCAAGTTGGTCCTTAATCCTCTGCTCAAGTGATTAAAACTAATGTTTGTGGTAATATCAGTTCCCTTGTATTAAAGAGAGGTGCCTCAACTTCCAGAAAGAACTTGCATGATCTCTCTCTCACAATGATTTGATCCTAGAAATTGATTTAATCACGTACCTGATGGAATGGGGATCATTGTGTGAGATCTCGCAAAATCTTTTCAAGAGAACAAACTGATTTGTCTTTTCCAGGGTTTCATGGATAGTCTGAGCACTACAACTTGATGTTTAAGCAGTGAATTGGAGCAAATATCACCCAAAGATGTCAGTAAAACTCTTCCGACTTTACCCATGAATGTGTACAGGTTAATACAATTATGAAAAGTGATCTTAAACTTTTGCAAATACTGTATAAACTGAGAATTAGGGGAATACAAGCTGTATTCTTACCTCTCGCGGTAACAAGATATGGAAGGTGAGGCCAAAGGCGACGATGAGTATTGAGAAGACAAGTAGAACCTGGACTAATGTACGAAGAATCTCAAGGAACATCACTACGTAGATACCAAATATATCGAACCTAAAAAAAAAAAAGTATTAATCATTCCATTGACTACTAGAACTAAGCAGTCCCAACACAAAGTCTATATAGATATTATAATGCAGTAGTAAACGGGTTAGAAACACGGAAAATATGACATGCTCATACTTTCTGACAATGGGAGACAAACTTCTATGTCTATTTGAAACAAAAAGCTGGTAGATATATCATTACCGGTTTCTTAGTAGTCACCGTACGTTACGGCATTAGGTTAGGTGCATTATCCTTTTGTATCTGCAAATAATAACGCATACGTTCATGCGTGCGTGAAGATATGCTTTATGGGTGCGCATTGCAAGCTTTGGTTTTTACAAATCCAGTCCTACTTTTGTTTATTTTTTGCATCATGGTTTGGGATTCCCTGCACGAATGCTACCTCAGCTTTATTGACAGCAATGCGTAATCACTCACAT
>BQKZ01000429.1:90904-123879 GCA_036244855.1 Temnopleurus reevesii | reverse complement strand
GGGGGGGGGGGCTGCGATGAAATTCGATTTCTTCGCGTCAAACTTTCATTCAATGAATATTTACCGGGATTCCCATGACCAAGATTATTCGACCATGCACCAGCAATCGTGGCAGTTTCCGTATACTGTCATGACTGTTATGTAGAAATAATTATGACTTACAGAGCCAAATGAAAGTTACAATCCCATTTGCACACGGCCTTCTAAAGAACTAGCATGCATTTTATGTAGGATTCAATTTTTCATTGCTGCTACATCATTTACCTTTGTGTAGGACTACCATTTGACTGCCATCACATCCCCCCCCCCCCCGATCATGTTTGCATGGTTGTTGGTTTCCTTTTACGATCCGTTGTATGGAAAGACTTGACTAACCCTTAAAACATTTGCGTTTCAGTTTAAGTATGCACATGCTAGAGCATATTTAGGGATCAATATTCCTAATTTGTGTATGTTGAATATTACCGCCCATGTGTGACGGCACCATCATATATCTCACTTACCTTTGTAAGTACAGTAAAAAATTGAACCACGCAAGGAAAACTGCTATTGCCCCACATTGCCACTGGAAATCCTTATTCTCCCCCGCGAGGTAAGGGGCGACGAAGGCTAAGGATGTCGCGTAAAGAGTCCACTCCAGTAGATTCGTGAACTCGTAGAAGTATTTTCCTTTCTGGAGAGATGAGAGTGTCAAAGGTGTTATCAAAATATTTTATTAAATGATCAGTAGTAGAGGTTAGGAAAACATAGGAGTACGTATATCACAGGATTTCAAATTGTCTGGGACAACAAATCTCTTATTCGTATTCTGATTATCGCTTAAAATTTGTTTTATTTCTTAACTGGATATTTTATTTAGCTTTGTAGGGCTGACGTGTGAACATGTAAATCTGTAACGTTATCATTGAAACATTTCCTCATCATTTTGGATGATATGACTTTGTGTGAGGGAGTACTTCTATCGAATAGAGCTTCTCCAAGAGGGTATTATGGAAACATGCTTTAAGATTCCCATGATGATCATGTGGTAAAAGAAATCACAATTTTTTTATATTGGAAGTTATCACATCTTTCAAAAGTTGGTTGAAATATAGACATAAGCTAAATTTAATATGTGAAACAACAATGATATATATATTCTTCAAAAAATATCAACGATGTATAAAATACGTCGAGCAGGAAATTCATCAATATTTTATAGGAAACCGAGTGTGAATCTTCTCTTGCTCTAGTTTGTAATGCGACATATCATCTTTACAGTCTAGTCTCGATAAACATCCATTTGTATTCATACATTTTTTTTTTTTATATTCAGACTTAACAAGTTTTTATGGAGATTTAAACATATGTGATAACTTTAGGTGCAATACCAAAGTGAATATTTTAATGCAATTGATCCGCACAAAATCACTTACCAATGTTACGGGAATGTAAACTATTTACAACAACAAATATAGATTAAAGCCCAAGTACAGTTTTGGTAAAGATGAAGAAATGTGAATTGTTGGGATATTTATCATGTCATGTAATTCTTATACACATTTTTAGACTAAAGCATATTTTCTTACGAACTGATTATTTTGAAAATTTGAATTTCACCATTAAATCATATTTAGCGCCCTCTCTTGGTTATAGCATTATTTTGCTCGTTATCGAGCATATACAAAGTTATTTCCAAGATTTGACAATGGAATGATATAGAGATATACACAACAATTAAATTCTTAAATTTTCATCCAATTCTGAGAATGGAAAGTTGTCCTTTATCAAGAAAGAAAATATTGAAATAGCGTGGTGAAGCACCACGCTATAAAAAATTTTGCACATTTGAGGTTATAGCTTTTCCAAAACTCGTTCATTGTTCGCACAATCGTTTGTGTTATATGTTTATGATACTATAATTCATTTCATATAGATTTGAAGATAAAATCTGGTGATGAAAATATTCGCTTTTACCAAAACTGTACTTGGGCTTTAAAGGGGAACTACACTCAGACATTAAATTGCTATCATTAAATGAAGAAAAATAAGATGAACAAACTGTGAAAATTTGAGCAAAATCGGACAATCCATTCAAAAGTTATGAATTTTCAAAGTTTTGATTTACACCCCTCATGGGCTCCTTAAATTGGCAAACGTACAAGCACAAAATGGCTGCCAACATGGAGAACTCTCCATTCGCTTTGTACACAAAATTTCACATTTTCCTCTTTTTCCAGAAAAGTAGACAAAATTTTGTTTCTTCGGTTAAATATATTATAGCCACATCAATTCTGCAAGCATTCCAGAAAGAACGGGGTAGATTCCTCATTTGAAATATGATCTTGATCCATTTTCAATAAATTTATACACAAAGTGAATGAGGAATTCTCCATGTATGACATCACAGATTATGCTAATTAGCTATACGCATGCCAATTCAAGGATGCCCAGCACAGGTGGAAATGATAACTTTGAAAATTCATAACTTCTGAACGGATTGTCCAATTTTGCTCAAATTTTCACAGTTTCTTCATCTGATTTTACTTCATTTACTGACAGTACATTATTGTCTGGGTGTAATTCCCCTTTAAGGAACAGGGACACCATGTCACGTATTCTAGTAAATAAAAACCATGCATATTTATATCTTTAACATAAATCAAGTATCAATTTATTCCGTTCATTTTTATTCTTTGAGCCCTTTTATAATTTCAAGGACTTTTTAGGTTTCAGGTTTGTATATATCATGCATATTGTGTTCGAAATATGGATTATGATTATGGCATTTAGGTATTATTTCAAAACAACCAACAGCATCCAAATTTCTTTTTAAAAAACAAAAAAAATGTCACTAATATTACGTTCACTGGAAGAACCAACACCCTAGAAAGTAGAATCGTAAGTGTTGTATAAGCTTACATACATTGATATTAGTGAAATGTTGTTTGGAACCGGAGTCTTGCTTAAATAACATGAATAAGGGGGATCTAAACTCACGCTACATGCAAATTACGTATTCACATAATGCCATCATGTCATAACTTGGACTCTCGATTGATATATCCAATCTAAGAATAGGATGTAAACAAATCAAAGAACATATTATACCTTAAAATTCAACCGGGTTACCATGGTAACTATATGCTTTCATGCCATTGGATACCATCTTTTTGCTCGTGATTTTAATATTCTTTTGTACATTTTATATCATAACTAATTTGTGCTATTTTTTGTCATTTTGAATTAATGAAATGGAAAATGAATAAGTCAAATCAAATCGAATGTATTTGCATATTTTTAAATCATATGTTATGTAGAAGACTAAATCTTTTGAATGATAATATTATTATTTTCAAGAACATGCCGTTGCTAAAGCGAGGACAACGACCAATGGAGAATTACATTTCTGAATAGGTCTACTTTCTTTACTGACATGTTTTTGCATATTACAGAAGAGTCCACACCTGTAATTGGCGCGCTGTCAGTGAATGAGAAAACATTAGACGAATTGACTGTGAAAACCTGATTAGAATCTGATTATTCTTTCAAAAGCTGTGAATTGGTCCTTTTAACTGAATATGTCACGTTATGCCGAATGTATCTCTTCCAGTCTTTATATCAAAATTTTCTTTAAAAACAGAAAAAAAGCATTCATTTTTTGCACTGTATATCATGCCCTTAGAAATTGTTCACATACATTTTAAAAAATTATAAATCAAGATTCTATCAAAATTGATATAATTTTGAAAAAAAAATACAAACAAGACAATAATTGGGCATTGTCAGCTCATGCATCACATAGTCCATAGAGATCTGTCAACTTTAAGACTCCGTATGAAAATAACGTTTGAACCGGTTGTTAATTCAGGCTTGTTACTTCAAAGTGCGCCCATGACACGATGTAAACTATTTTCGAAGACTTAAGTCGAACGTAAATTCAATGGACCTTTGTAATGCTATTAAAATTGGAACCAGCTTGCGATTGTTGTGTCTGCATAGTTGAATACACGACGTACGGTTCTATTGTTTGTGGCCTACTTAACTTTTCGGAAATAGTTTATATCTTGTTCTCCGGCATCTTCTTTTCCGTGATTCCCTGGCAGCATGCTAGTTCCACGGGTAGGTTGCCCCTGAAGCACCAAATGATTATCTGCTCTGAATCTAGTCGTGCAAATGACTATTAAGCAATACGTTCATACAGTCTTCTACGATCCTATAAGATTGGCATGCAATTTGTTTATTATCTGCAGTAGCATATCAAAGATATGCCCATACGGGGAGGGGTCCAAATTGGTATTGAAATACGAAAGGATCTCTATTCCCAGGGGTGTATATACCCGCCAACTTCTTGAAAAGCGCAAAATAAATTTAATTCCTTTATTTGATCAGGGAAAAATGAAAGGATGTCGCACCCTCAATGAGGCCTCGATCCAACCTTTGGATTTCCCTATATACATGATATAAAGGCGACTAATTCGGACACAATTTCCGGTCACTTCTATCTATACTACAAAAAGATTACACACTTCTACATCATTCATAACAGTCATAAAACCATGCTATAATCTCACCGTTCGTGCTTGGGTGCAGTGGTATCTAAAATTCTACACATGCCAGAACGCCGTCAGAATTGGCAGCATTTTGTTTGATATAGATTGAAACTTACACCGGTTATACTTGCCTGTTGCAAGAGTTGAACGATTTCCTTTAGTATATTCATCGACGCAAACCCACAGATCACCCACACAGCCACAATCGTGGACATTGTAAACTGAAGAAGAAAAAAAAAACAGATGAAATGTGTAAGCCATTAAACATACCTTAAGAAGAATCATAATTGAGCTTAATAATTCACAAAACACGTTTTAATGTTGAATACGTTTCGAATATTTTTGATCTTCATCATACGTATTTAGAATTAAAAATTGAAATTGCTAATCAAGGGGCCTGTAACATAAAACTATTAGATTAATTTTGCAATAAATCATATCTCTTTGGTACACATTTTTCCATAGATTTACCATTAACATGTATCGTGAGTTTAATTGCATATTTTATGTTTCGTTACATGCGCCTTTTTGTTGAATATATTGACCAGTAACAAATTTCGAGCTATTATTTCAACTTATTGATTAATAACAAATCTTTATCGTATTAGGCCCAGATTTTTTTTTAATTCAAAATAGATTTTTGGGGTATTTGTGGAGCCGAATCTGTTAAATTTACACCATTTTCTTTTTTTTTTCCCTGTTTACTACGAGACTACTCAAGTTTTTGGCTGTTGTTTATCTTCTCACTTTCCTGCACTTCTCCCCCTCCATGTATTTAACCCCACGAATGGCGCGATCTCCTCAGATTCATGGCCCGGCCAAATGGAGAATAAGTGAGCGACTGTCACCATGGTCACCGTATTGACTACCGGGGACGTTTCTTTTGGTAATCAAATAAGTCACGTAAACAGTCCAGGCAGTTGACTTTCATGACACCAGGAGGCCATTTCATGAAACTTTGTCAGCATTTAAATTAGTAAGCGAGGACAAATCTAGTGAAATCCTTGATTCTGATAGGCTTAAAAACACTGCCACTGACTGTTGCTATAGTAACTGTCGGAAAACGGGCCCTTGTCGCACTGCCTAATTTTCATGAAATGCCCCCCCCCCCCCCCCCCCCCCCCGTTCTCAAACATTTTCTTTCGGATGAGATGCAGGAATATCTATCATACATATTCAAGTGTATAACCTCGTTTCAGACGATTAATATATACTAACATCTGAGTAGGGTAATCGGAGGTATTTTTCTACATCTTCTCTGTTCTGGTAGTAGGTTGCGTTCTGGAGAAGAAAGGTATCCGGTACATCAGTCACACACACGAAGTACGTTAGGAAGAAGACGAAGATCAGGTATATCGTGATATTAGTCACGTGACATGCTCGTCCATAGGCATTCCTAGAAGAGGGGGAAATGAACAAAGAAACAAAATTACCAACATGATAATCGCTAACATTATCGTCATGATCATATTCATGATCTATACCAATTATATTTCATGATGCATTTTGGGAGCGAATATTACCAAGAGCGAATGTATTTTATAGGGGGATCATAAAGAGCAAAAATCTAGCTTACAGAAAAGAATCTGACTTCGTCTGTATCTGAAATACGCATTTAAAAACATTTCTCTCTTCGGAGGAGTAATTTATGACTAACTTTGCACCCGTTTATATCCCCCTTTCTTATATCGTCATAGTTGTAGGAAATGAAGCGAGTGATCAGAGCTCGACGGCCGACTCGCAGAGATACATCACGAGTTGCTTTACTAATTTCTTTCATCTTAAAAAAAAGGAAATAGTTTCATTTGTACAGGACTGCAGCGATAACGTCGCACTACTTTCGGATAATTTGGCAACACAATTGTGAAATGTTTAAAGTTAAAATTGCAATCACACAATTGTACGCCCCCAAATTACAAAAAGCCGGCTATGGATGTAAGTGTAATGAAAACATTATTTGATTTTACTCCTTATGACTGTTGAATAATCGCTTCGACGCTACCCCCCCCCCCAGGCCCCGCCCTCTTGAATTAATCAATCTTGCAAAATGTTCTTAACAGTTTGAAAAAAATTCACAGTAGGTATGTATCCATTCTTGTAAATCGAAACCTCTACTTCAGCAACTTACCATTTCATTGCAAGGTAATTGACACACACTGGGTGGGATAGCAGGTTGATTCTATTAAATTTCACCATAGTCTGTGAAGAATAAAATGATAATTTCGTGATAAGAATATATAACACAATGTTGATTTCATCGAATATAAGTCACTATTAATGTATTTTCACATCTGCCACATATAGCACATTTCTCGGAAGAAACTTGAGCAATAGACCCAATGCGACCTCGCTAAAATGGCTCATAATGATCTTACCAATTCAATGTATCCGCTCAACGCGATAGCGATAGATCATTTGCATGTCGAGTGCAAAAGGTCTATACTTTTGCATTAGGGGACAGAGTGTATCATATCGAAAGCCCCGGTCACATAGGGCCCCGGAAGCAACACGAATTAACACGACTTTTTGTTCTGAGGCACTTAACTGTGAAGAGTCGTGTTGAATCGTGTTGCTTTCGGTCCTCTATGCGACCAGGGCCTTGCTTCTTAACATAAGAATGGAGTTATGCATTCGAACAAATAATAATCACAACAGGGATCCAAAATATAAAAGGTTTACGATTAAACGCTAATTTGACAGATTTATGATCAGTTATGAACAGCTATGATCGGTTCCTGGACAGTCTATCGATCTATCGAACAATATGCGAAACGAACATTTTTATTGGCTATTTGGGTTTTTTGTGGGGGGGGGGGGGGAGTTGTTGTGAGTGTTTAATCACAATCATTTTTGTAACGGGATCCAGATCCTAATACATTTTGCTAGATATTATTGCTAGATTCCTTTTTTTTTCATTTTGTATATTTTGCTTTTTAATAACATAATATAATATATATGAATAAAATGTAATATGAATGGAATGATGACTGTATATGTCGATGACGTTTGAATGAATACATTTTCAAATGTCCATGTCCCTTCCGCCAAAAAAAGTGTGAAACTCTTTCAAACAATTTGTTGAAATTCCCTGAAATCCAACAGGCATGAAACAGATTGTATATATTTGTGGCGCACATTCAATTGAACGTAAACCGACATGACAAAGCCGTGGAATTGATCTATTATGAATTTGACAATAATCTATCCAGGGCGTTGTTTCACCAATTTACGAAAGACTTCAAGAACGACTTTACGCACGACTGGTACTAGTTCTTGTGCCGAATGATCGAGAATCTAACGCGTTATTACACTCGTTAACGTACTCCAGTCTTTCTTAAAGTCGTGCGTAACTTTACCAACGATTCGGTGAAACGCTGCCCAGTTTTGTGTTTTGTAAACGTGATAGAGCTGTACGTAGATATACGCATGGCTGTACGATCGACTGGTGATCCTTTCTCGCACTCAATGATACCTGCTGGCACTGAATCACACCGAAGAAAGGGTCACCAGTCGGCCAGACCTCAATACTTACATTAAGAACAAGGAGAGGCACAAATCCATCCTCATTATTGAGGAATCGAAGCTGTTTATCCTTCGTACAACGAAGATAGGTGAAGTTATAATTCCGCTACAGAGAGGAGGAGAGGAGATAAAGAGGGTGAGAAGTTTCCACAGCTTTGTTGATAAATCATTTAATATTTTTAGGACAACAGGAACATGAATTATTTCCTAAGTTCTAATACACTATACCATTAGTTCAGTTCAGTTCAGTTCAGTTCGACTTTATTTCCATTATCAATCATAAAATATCAGATACAATTATATTCAAGTACTTAGCTCAACCTTTATTCTTCCCTCCCTGCTCCGTGATGGGCTGCCCCTCACATCCTAATCTTTCTTTTTCTCCATCACCTTGTTTAGCTTTTTCTATATACTTGTGTATCATGGTTAAGATTCTGCCAGAATCGAAATCTCAAGCTCCTTTTTTACTTCATTTTACTCTATAGCTCTCCACTTTCGATAAGCGGTTTCAACAGTTCTCATTATTTACTTTGTTAGAAAAAATTTAGAATAGTTATAAGAATAGTTTATACAATAGATATAATCTACGTTTATAATAACTTACAGCTTTGGAAAACTTGATAGAAAACCTGTTACATCATCTAACAGTGTTTATTTGACTCTCAGAAAAGTTGGAAAAAAGTGTACCCAACAAAGGACTAGATACTATCCGTACAGCTATTGGTCAAAATAATAGCCAATTTATGGTGGGAATTGAAAAAAAAAATCGACCATGACGATTGAGACACTCTTTTAACTCTTTGATAGAACTAGGGGGGTGTTGCTCAAAAGTTGCAATTGATCGCAAGTTGCAGTTGATCGGAATGCGCCAATCCAAATCATTGTTTCATGCGCGTCTTGTTAAATGCGCAGACCGTGCGCGAATGAAAATGCGCGTTACAATTTGCAAAGTTGCAGTTGATTTTGAGCAACACCCCATAGGAGACATAACATTTCACAGTATCAGATGAAACCGAGTATACGCTAGTCAATCAACAAGTTGAGAGAGTTTACAATTCTTCATCTAAATGAAAATCACTGCAATCCAATGTGAAATTAATATCATATACTACATTAGTACACACGAAGAGATGAAGACTCGCCAATCTCGAAAATGGTTGAATTTGGGCCCTATAACATTAAAAGATTTATTTAAACGCGACTAAAAAATAAACTCAAGTCTTAAATACGCGCTCCTGATTGGTTGAAAATGGAGTTGCGTTAATTTTTCTGACTTGCATTTAAACGCAGTTTTGTATGCAATAGGGCCCAGATTAGATACAGGTAGAGCGAGATGAAGAGCGACACAGAATTTAAATGCGTGGGGTGCAGTATTGTTACGATGTCCTCACGGCGAAAAAGTAAAAAGACAAAAATGACCGGACGGCTAGTCGTTGATATTTGTTTCCTTGTATTTGCCACATTAATTACTTTAAGATTGTTTTAATATCACAATAATTCCATTAAAATTTAGTCGTATCAAAGTGAAAGTCTTTAGAGGCCTAATTTTTATTTGCTTTTAATCAGTCTTGTTACGAACATGTTGTCGAAATATTTGCAATAGCAAGCAAATTATTGTTTGTCCTTAATCTTATTTCATGGTCGGCTATGTGAGGGCATCATAACAAAAATAAGTCCTAATTACTGCAAAGATCTAGCTTGATAGAATTGAGATCTGAAACCAGCTACGATAGATGAAGTGCAAGTAAGATGTATCCTTCCATGCCACAAGTATAATTGCAACATAGCAAAATTACGTTCGTTTTCCATTGATTCACCTGTCGTATTTTTTCTTATTTTTCCTGAAATGGAAAAAAAGAATTCACAAATATCTATTGTTGAAATTAAAATTTCATACGCGGTTTGGAAATTATGTAGGGTAAAGCCATTCTTAATTTAGTAATGCCTTAGGTACCAAAGACCAAAGACAACAAAGGTAGAAAATTGCAATGTGTCGACCTGCAGATTAGTCAACGGCTTCTCGCAAAATTTGTTTTTCCTTTCTTTAAATTGAACTTATTCCATGACTCGTTGAATACTTCTGCAAATAAAAAGTGTCAAAAAGTATAGCCCATATAATGCAAATAAAATAGACAACCTTAGTAGAAGACGTTACTCTCAGTTCTTTCAGGGCATGTGTTTTTATAATTTTATGGCACATCGTTTATTGAACTTCAGGTTTTGAGAATGAGCAATATAATTTTAAAAAAAAGTTATCATTCTTTAGTACAGAAACAAATCCTGAGATATTTTATAACATTTTTTTCTTTATATGGCGAGTGCATAAAATTGATCTATACGTGTGTCCTGAAGGAATTCAGAGTGGCTCTATGTTGCAATATATATGGCATGGGAGGGTATACACACAGAGAAGTAAAAAGTGATTAAGTACCGGCTGTTAAATGGAGACATAATTACCACGTTTGAAGTGCATATCCATGTGAGAGAAAGTGTAAAATTGCATATTACAAAAATAAAACTGCAAAAGGCTTCAATGTTCCACATTACAAATTTCATTCTAAGTATAAATGCCCCGTCGACGAAAAATATTGTTGTACAATTTGACGAATTTTAAATGAGTTCAGTCTCAGTGTTGGATTTTCACCCACATTACGTTCAAAAGGTTAGGGACCACTAAAATAGCTTTCATTTTTTAAGCTCCTTTATGGAAACAACCCAAATGCAGTTGTCTTTCCGTGTTATCGAACAAGGTACAAACCTTTTCGAACATGTGTGATTTCATTTGTTGTACGATTTATTTGCACCATATCACATCACAAAAAGTGAGTCCATCGTATTAAAGTAAAAGCATATAAAATTTGAATAGTATTTGATTCTCGAAAAATACTAATTATTTAAGACAAATATCGCATATTGCTTAAAACTCCCACATTCCTACCTGTCCAAACACCTTAACAGTCATCGTACATGAAGGGGTTCCTTTTCTTTTTTTGTGTTAGTCTACTATCTTTTGTTTCTTTTTCCTCTCCTTATGTACTTTTTCATTTCTATCTTTTTACTTTTCAAACTTTGATGTGCGTATGTCTTGCGCGTAACCAACTACTGATCAGGGATTGTACATGGTGTCTGTAAACGAATTATCCCGAATGACAAAAACGGACAAACAATATAACAAACAAACCAGCTAATGCGATCTTACCCGACTTCTAGGATCTTCCTCGTCTGCTTTCTTTTCTGTTTGGCATCGTTCAAGAACAGTCTATTATCGGAGAAAAAATAACGATACTTTAAATAATAGACAAAAATAATGTCCATTCAAAATCATTAAAATTGCTATGTCAGTGACATAAATAAGTCGTTTAATATTTGATTCACCTTAGATATAAACTCGGCATAGGCCTAATATTATTTCCATCCGTTTTTACGAGTCCAATATTTCTGCCGAAATTCGATAAATGGAACGTTAAGTGAACCTTTTCAAATCTCCGAATTACATAATATTATCATTTTTATTTTATATATATCATTATCTTTGTTCATATTGTACTCATTATTATCATCATTAATAGTATCGTCATTATCCGTTATCAAATTAATTCTCAAGATCATTCCTATGAAGGTAATCACCATGCGTGTTTTTCCGATCGTGGTTAGAAGATGAATTCTCTTTGTATCATTAATATTCATCATTATTATCAACTTACATAGGCCACTTCTGGAAGCTGTTCAATGAGACCCAGCATATGAGGTGCTTTTCTTTCTCCACAATCGTCCATCGCCTCGTGCCATCTGAAGTTGAATTAATCAAAGAGACAGAACGAAAATGATAGTGATAATGATAATAATATCTCTTATTTACCCAGGATAGCCACTTTCAATCGTTAGCTGTTCTTCCAAGGAGCACTGCATAACATAAATGTATTATTGCCCTTCTCCGTTTTTACATGCCGAGCGCGTGGCAATAAGAAGATGGTCCGATTTTTATAAGTCTTTGGCCGGGGATCGAACCCACGACGCTCTTTACCACTGAGCCACATATGTCCAGCTAAAAAAAGGAAGTATAAAAAGGACATATTGAATAGGATAAACGTCAAGTTAGGTAGAAGGAGAATACGAAAGAACGCATAAGATGCTGCAAATAAGAAAGGGCAACAGGGGTAAAACGAAGGAGGAGGAGGAGGAGGTGGATAAGGAATGGTAAAACAAGAGGAGATGAAGAACGAACGAAAGAAGAAAAAGGGGCAGCAGCAGTGTAACAAAGAAGGGCGGGTCAGAGGGAAAAGATAAAGGATAAGAAGAATAACAAGGAAAGAGGGAACAAAAATATACATAATCAGTAGTGGAGGGGTGCAGAAATATAGAAATTAAGAAGTGAAACGGGGGAAGCTCAAGAAATAAGAAGAAAAAGGAAAGGAATGTGAAAAAACGAAAAAGGAAAAGACGAGCGAGGGAAATTGAAGAGGGTATAACAAGATTATACTTGGAAAAAATATCTGATCATTGTCAGATTGTGCCGATTAGATTATGAATGCCGTATGTTCCTACTTGCTATTTTGTTAAAGAGAATTCCATTCCGCAAAGTTAGTTGATTAGAAACATATTATACAATGTGATATTAGAATAGTCTCACAGAGAAGTATTGAAATGTGTCTAGATTTTGTTCCAGTTCATCTGATCTCTAACCACTGTCATAGAAAGAAGTACATGTATTACGATTGAGCAATGCTAAAGTTGAATTTAAAACCTGCTTCCCATGAGGATTTCTACGATAAACACGATATAAACTATTTCCAAAAAATTAAGTCAAACGCAAATTCAATGCTCCTTTGTAATGCTATTGAAATCGGAATCGGCTTGTCATTGTTGTGTCCGCACAGTTGAATACACATCGTACGATCCATTGTCTGCGTTTGACTTAATTTTTCGGAAATAGTGTATACCGTGTTAATATTGTTAATATACACAGGTTATGATCTTTTATGTGAGGCTAATGATAATTCAGATATGATCTTGTTGACAAAGATTTAAACAAATTTGTTGTTCCCGTTTCGATAGGATGTGATTACCACAATTAAATTTTGGGTTCACACTGAGAGCCGAAACCTTAAGGTCTCGGTAATATGACAGTCCTACAGAGGCTTTAATATACATGCTGCACAAAGGCGAGTTTGCACAAATCACGTTCTCGCCTTTGATAAGGCGCCAATGCGAGTTAGTACATGTTCTTATCTCGTCCTTCCTGCCTTTGATGAGGCGACAAGGCGAGTTTGTACATGTTGCCTTCTCGCATTCTCTTCTTAAACAAGGCGACATGGCGAGTTTGTATCTGTTGCCTTCTCGCCTTCTCTTCTTAAACAAGGCGACATGGCGAGTTTGTATCTGTTGCCTTCTCGCCTTCTCTTCTTAAACAAGGCGACAAGGCGAGTTTGTACATGTTGCCTTCTCGCCTTCTCTTCTTAAACAAGGCGACATGGCGAGTTTGTATCTGTTGCCTTCTCGCCTTCTCTTCTTAAACCAGGCGACAAGGCGAGTTTGTACAAGCTGCCTTCTCGCCTTCTCTTCTTAAACAAGGCGACAAGGCGAGTTTGTAAAGTTGCCTTCTCGACTTCTCGTCCTAAAGAAGAATTGTTTCCGTATATGTTTATTTTACAAAGTCACCTTCTCGCCTTTTCTACCATAACAAGGTGTCTTAATGAGTAAGTTGAACAATAACTCGCATTCGTGCTGAACAGATAAGTTTTCGTATAGGGCTTCCGTAGCTTCTGAAACCGTAACGTTTCGGCTCTTTGTGAGAACACCACAAATAAAAGCAAAACAGGAGTTCATAATAGAACCATAATTTCACCTTTCGTTCATGACGAAGGCCATGGCGACATCTTTGTTCCTGCATTCAATGGCGACCTCCATACAGCTCTGATCGGAGTTGTTACGTAACAATGCCGCATTGCTGTCCAAAAGGAATGTAATAACAGGTGCCTGGCCAGCCCGAGCAGCCAGGTGTAAGGCAGTGTTCTGGAAAGATAGAGCCAATATGGACGATTATATTCTGATTGATAATGCATACAAATTTATTATCGTTTTTTTATTATCATCATCATTAGAATTATATTTTGAAATGTTTTGTCATTGATTGTCATTCTGCTGTTGATTGGTAATAAAGTCATCATTTCATTAATTCATTCATTACTATTATTATCATTTGTATTATTATTGTTAATAATAATAATATTAGTAGTAGTAGTAGTAGTCTTATTATGATTATTGTTATTATTAATACTATTATTTTTATTATTCTTATTATTGTTATTATTAATATTATTAATATTATCATGATTATCATTATTATGACTATTATTATCATTATTATTATTATTATTATTATTAATACTATCATTTTCATTATTCTTATTGTTATTATTATTATTATTGATAATAATGATATTATTACTGCTATTAACATTAAGCAATCGTTGAAAGTATAATAAGACACATTGCATGAAAGTATTTATATGGAGCACGTTAGGCAAGCTACTTGATTGATGAAGAGAGGGTAAGGGTGTTAATGAGCATCAAAGTGTCGGTAGTTGATAAGGATGAGTGGTGGTAGTGCTGGTGATCATTGGTAATGAAGATATCTCGAGATTTAATAGAAATGGAAATGAAGTCATGATTATTATGAGAAAAGTATGATAATGATGTTGAGGACAATTATGGTGATAAATGATGATTTGAAATTATAACGACGACTAGTATGATGATGGTGACAATAGAAATGGCAATTGTGGTGATGAAACTGATGACAGTGAAAGTGAAACTGATAATGATCCTTCTAATGTTGATGCGGTGGTTGTGCGGTGGCAATGATGGAGGTGGTGGTGATGGTGGTGGTGGTGATGGTTGTGGTGATGTTGGTGATTGTGGTAATGGTGGTGGTGGTGGTGGTAATGTTGTTGGGTTGCTGATGGTGGTTGTGGTGGTGGTGGTGGTGGTGGTGGTGGTGGTGGAGGTGGAGGTGATGGTAGTGAGGATGGTGATGGTGATGTTGGTGATGGTGATAGTGCGTTGGTGATGGTGGTGATGGTGGTGATGATAGTGATGGTGGTCATGGTGGTCACGGTGGTAATTGTGGTAGCGGTGGTGATGATGGAGGCGGTGATGATAGAGGTGATGGCGACGTTGGTAATGATGGAGGTGGTGATGATGGTGGTTGTGATGGTGACGGTGGTGATACTGATGATGGTGGTGATGGTGTCGATGATGGTGGTGATGATGATGATGATGAAGGTGGTGGTGATAGTGGTGATGGTGGTGATGATGGAGGTGGTGGTGATGGTGAAAGTGGTGGTGATGATGATGATGGTGGTGTGATGGATGTGGTGGTGATGGTGGTGATGATGGAGGTGGAGGTGATGGTGAAGGTGGTGGTGATGATGATGATGGTGGTGATGGTGATGATGATGATGATGGTGGTGGTGATGATGGAGGTGATGGTGATGGTGTAGATAATGGTGATTCTGAAGGTGGTGGTGATGGTGGTGATTGTGGTGAGGAGGTTGGTAATGGTAGTTGTGATGGTAGTGGTGATAGTGATACTGATGATGGTGATGGTGGTGCTTGTGGTGCTTGTGGTGATGGTGGTGGTGATGGAGGTGGCGGTGATGGTGGTGGTAGTAGTGTTGATGCTTTGTTGTTGGTGGTGATGATGGTCGTGGTTGTGGTGAAGAATAAGAGTTGCGCTTATTGAGGTTTGTAAGATGATCTTGTAGCTTTGATCAAACCAAAATATTTTACCATCAACCGCTTATATCAAGACAAAGTATATCTGTTTGATTCATAAGGCCCCGGTCACATAGAGGCCCGGACGCAACACGATTCAACACAACTCTTTCTTAATTCACAGCTAACTGCCTCAGAACAAAAACAAAGAGTCGTGTTGAATCGTGTTGCTTCCGGGGCCCTATTTGACCAGGGCTTAACATCAAGACAAAGAATACCTTACCCCTTCATCATCTGTTTGATTCATTAGATGAGGATGGGTAGCGAGAAGACCTTTCATTGTGTTGATGTAGCCCTCTACGGCAGCTAAGTGTAGAGGCGTCCTTCCTTCATGGTCCCTGTGGAAGGAAAAAAAATCATTACGAGCTTCGAATCCGGAGATGTTTCTTATTTTCTTATTTTTGCAGAGACAATTAATTCTAGTTATTCTTAGAAAATGTAAATTTTAATACACTATCAACTCAATATTTGTGTTGTGCAACAAGAGATTCTTTTAACATCACCACTAGTGAGAAAACCGGAGCTTTCAATGTTCCAAATATCTGCATGTGTTGGTGTTACACTACAATCAATAACCTACATTGGTTAATGTTATTAAACGGTTTTAAATAGAACAAGATGTATTTACTCACAGCGGGTCTCCATTTAATTGTTCTTGTCTCATAAAGATATCAAGATTGTGTTTAATTGCTATTCATGTTGATTTCAACACCATACCGATCTCTGTTGACTTAACACCGTTAATAATCAGTGCATTTACTTCTAAATTTACACTACAACATCATGAGTTTTGTAACTGGTGTATGGTCATGTTTTGAAATTTATTCATTCAAACATCAACGACTTATACGGTTAACATTAACATTCATTTACATTAAATTATGTTACGCAAGTTATACATAATGGTAAAAATGGTAATTTACCAATGGTTTGATTACATTTGATGAAACAACATTATAAATGTGAAATGAAAGACAGTTGGCATAAAAATACATATTCATTTCATAAGCGTTTTAAAACTCCCCTCGTCTATCTTCTATCAGTTATTGACTTGATGAATTTACCGAAATGAGCAAGTATTAAATTGTAGTGTCTGGAAAAGGGACCAATCACCGTAATGATAGTTGCCACGGAGTATGTACGCTGATTTAGAGATGCTGTTAGTTGATGATCGTTTCTTGCAAGAGTACGTCTCAAATGTTATTATTTACCAGTCGCGTGATTGACTATGCTTAAAACATGTTCCTTCTGGGATGTCCGATGTTACAGTAAGTATGTATACCTGTGTAATAAGGCTCCTTTACTGAGTAGCAGTTGCACAAGCTTCACGTGTCCACTCCATGACGCGATGTGTAAAGCGGTCCTCCCCGCCCCGTCGCTTTCGTTTAGTATATGGGGTCCGATGGCACTGTCCAAGAGCCTTTTACACGAATTCAGTCGCCCATACCTTGGATTTGGGAGTAAAAAATGGGTGTAACATCAGAGATACTGCTTGAAGATGAAAATTCCAATCAACATAATCGGTGCAAAGTAATATTCTTATTATATGATTTTTTATAACATAGTAAATTTAGTCGTAATGGTCGCCCGCAAACGCCGGATAATAGTGAGTGCAAATCTTTCAGCGCCATGAGCACCGATAAGGTGGACCTGTGCGCTTTACAAGTAGCCACCATTATTATTATTATTATTATTATTATTATTATTATTATTATTATTATTATTATTATTATTATTATTATTATTTATTATTATTATTATTCCAATAGTTAACACAATCATAACGTTTGCTTCAAAATACCTACTAAGGCGATTATTCTAAGCTTATTCACCACTGATAACAAACTATTTATTGTTAATTGATCTACATGGAATGCGTATGAAATTTCTTTTTGGAATTGTGATAATTGACTAGATATTTATATTTTATCATTTTTGCTCATATAATTTCATGTCAAAACATACAAACTCTTAATTCGTCAGTGTTTTTACGGACCGGTCATTAACTACGGGGCGATGCTTGAACACTTAGAAACCCTGACATAGCGCCAATTACAATGGCATACCACTGTAATTCACGTTATTTCAATAGCGTTTATTTCAATGGAATTGCTACGACTAGTTTGTGCAACCACCTCTCGCTTTTAGGCCGGTTCGTGAAATCGGTGACGAATCGTAAGAGCTGAAAATCGAATTAAAACAATATAATCGACGCATGCTTAGTCATGACATTGACAGTATATATAATTGTGAAATTAAACAAGTAATTATAGGACACAGTTTCAACATTATTCAAATTACTATTTGGTATCTGAAATATATTATCATCGTCATTAAATATTTATTTAGAGGTGCTTTTAAAACCATAGTAACGACTTTGTATCAATTTCAACGATCGTTAATGAACTTCAAACGTTGATTTTTACACTGCAATCATTTTATTTGATAACTATGCATTAATATATCAACATACACACACACTTAACAAGGTTTTTAAAATTTTCATATACAATTATCTTGTATCTGTTATTGTTTTTTTTTTTAAGAATTGACCTTTTGGAACCTTTAAAGTTTTGCTAGATTGATATCACATTGTCAATAAATTAAAGCGAATATCGATTACTTGCAAAGAATTTCAATTTGGAAAAATGAATGATTAAAATAATCTTATGTTACAAACAAAGCACAACGTGACTTGTGTAGACAATGGAAAACTAATATGATAACCTCAAACCGGTTAAAAGCGAAATTATGTCATTCTCCACGTGCTCTGTTCACTGCAGCAAACACAGGAAGCAGCGCGTGGGACTGGTATAAAATCTGTCGGCCCGACATGGCCCAATTTTGACCCTTTATTTGCACATTTCTCTGCCATTATACATTTTCTTGCAAAACACTTTGGCACATATTATTTATTCATAGTTCTGAACATTCTTCTCACATTTTGTGCGATTCTGTGAACATTTATTTTATTTTTTTAACAAATACCAGAATATATCTTTAAACTATGAGGAATAGTTTCAACACATCAATTTCATAACACGTTGATTTGTTTCATGCGCTGGGTTAGCATTCAGGAAATAAATTCTTTTAGAGGAATCTTGACAATATTGGTAAACATTCCAGTTTATAGGGGAAAGGTTGCATTTGCATTTGGGTGGGAATAAAGATACAATAATAAAACCCATAGTTAAAGAATTTGAAAACAGGATTTTGCCCATTAAAACATCAAAATGATAGGAAGAGTTACAGTCAAACCTGTCTATAGTGGTCACTGTCTATAGTGACCACCTGTCTATTGTGGCCACTTAGATTGACTCCCATTAGATGGAAATGCATGTTATAGAACCTGTCTATAGAGGCCACCTGTCTACAGTGGCCACTTAAGTCGATTCCCTCCAGGTGAAAATGCATGTTATAGAACCTGTCTATAGAGGCCACCTGTCGACAGTGGCCACTTTTTTTGTTTCCCTTGTGGTGGCCTCTGTAGACAGGTTTGACTGTATCACGATGTATCGTTTTTTTCCACAAAAAGGAAACATGCTCTGTGCGGATATTCTATGTGTATAATATATGTAAAGTGTGGTACACTCGGTCTCTGAATGTCCAGTCGCACTGACATCATAAATATTCGTTAAACAAGAAGGCATTGATTACTGTTTTGCTTTCTTCAAGATCGCTTTAACCCATATATATCTAAAACCGGGTAGACATTGCAAAGCCTATGGAAATTACGAACTTCAGCAGTCAACTGGTAAAATGATATTCAAATTTTTTATATTCGTGATATTTCTATTGATCTGCAAATGTTGCAAAATTTAAAAGGGAATGTTATTTGTGCTAAGCATCAGTCAGTCAGTGAGAGTAATAAGCCTCACCCCATCTTCAATCACCAATATTCATATTGTTTGATATATCATATTAAGTTCACATATTGGCACGGTTATATTAAAAGACGAGACGAGAGAAGCCTTGAAGGTGTGCATTTATGCCAATCTTATTTTCACTAAAACGTCCCAAATTTTCGGGAGCAACCTGCCCTCTTCTTCAGGGGGAAACAAAACAAGTTCAGGTGTTTGCCACACCAATTGACTGTTTGAACTTGTTTTGTTTCCCCCTGGGACGTTTCAATAAAAATAAGATTGGCATAAATGCACACCTTCAAGGCTTCTCTCGTCTCGTCTTTTCATATTTTTAATATGTATAGGGATTGGAGGAACACGTAAAACCAAAAGCAACCAGGTTAGGCCTACCTGACTCTTGAATATCTACCTGAATGACGTCACTAAGCTATTCAGCCAATAGCAAGCTGTGGTCCTTGTAACATGCATCCAGCGGTGTCAGGTGACTACCAGCACGAGTCACGTGTTATGTGAAGCTCGGCCAATGGCGCGGGTTTTGTCACTTCTGTCTATGCTGATTTCAGGCAGAATTTGGTACGGGGAGGGGACAGGGGCGGGCGGGCCAGGAGAGGGCGGGGTCAAGGGTCAAAGCAGAGACGCAGCGTAGAATTTCTGACAGATTCTCATAGTATCGAGCGTGGATTTATGGTTTGATAGTAAGAATCAAAACACCTGAACAATCACCATGCTATCTATCGGAGATGTGAACCCATTGAGATATCTATTTATGGATTGATGTCATTCGCTTGTATGATAAACACAGACCATGAATGAAAATAAAAACGTATTTGTTATATTTATATTGTATTAAGCGCTTTAATCCCTTTTTTATTGGAATTGAGCGCTATATGACTTTTGTTTATAATGATTATTATTATTATTATCATTATCATTAATTGATTAAACCAATAAACGTATTGTCAACTTTTACCCGCGACCCTCCTCACACTCTATCCNTCTCTCTCTCTCTCTCTCTCTCTCTCTCTTTATCTTCCAGTTTCAAGCATCTATTTATCTATCTAATCAACAGAAAAAGGTCAGTTGTGTATATAATCATTTCAAGTCTTCTATTTGGGTCTCCTTCCCGTGCTTTTTTCATAAACCTCGTCGTTCTACTCCTTTCAATCCCTGGCCGGTTTTTCTCGCAATCTCTTTAAAGATATGTTCTTTTTCTTTGTCCCGTTTACTTGGTCTGTTAAAGAATGTGATTATGAAGTTTCTCGGCGTCTGGAAGACCTCGGTAACATGACTACCCTCTTATTAATTCAAATAAATATGGTTTGGTTACACGACCATTCCACGTTCTTCGTTTCATTTTGGTAACAAAGTGTTTTATTTGACTAAATGCTGGGGCTTAATATGCGCTTTCATCTTTCCTTATATTGCTATGGCCACGCCTCTGCTATGGAAACCCATAATGCAAATCGTGCAAAAGTTGGACCGGGTGCGTTTCAAAAAGCTGTTATAGATGTTTCAAAGATTTTGGCACTATTGTTTGACGTATGCGAACGTATAGATATCTTAAATTTATACCACAAAATCATCACGCGTATATGTCGGTTGTTCTTAGTACATTATTATCAGTACAGTATTATCCATGTTAAAGCCATGCATAACATGAATTTGCACACAGCTTTTTGAAATGCCCTCTAGTGTCGGGTTAGATGGGGAGAGGGGAGGGATAGCCCACTGACCTAACCTATGGACGTGAGTTTGGCGGTTGCCAGTAGTGATGCCAATTTCTGGACCATCTCAGGTATATCATGTCTAAGGGGGTGTTGTTCAAAAGTTGTAATTGATCGGAAGTTGCAGTGGATCGGGACGTGCCAATCAAAATCATTTTTTCATTCGCGTCTTCTTAAATGCGTATATTGTGCGCAAATGAAAATGCACGTAGCTATTTGCAGTTGATTTGCAGTTGATTTTGAACAACACCCCCTTCATGTGTCAAAAATGCGCGTGCTTTGAAACATGCGCTGCTATGATCTACCTAAGATGGCCGCCGTTCGCACAGGCGGTGGCATCACTATTGCACCCTAATAAGTATGCACTCTACGTGTCCATGGGTTAAGGTCAGTGGTGCTGACTGGGCGTGGTTGCTCAGCATACAGTGCGACATACGGAAGTAAGGAAAGGAGATAAGTGTGCCTTACGTCATGCAATACCTGGCAGCAAAGTGCAGCGGGGACTGTTTCTCCTTGTTCTTCAGATTGACGGTAGCGCCCAGATCGATAAGCCCCTGGACTGATTTGATGTTTCCTTGCTGGGTGGCATAGTGCATAGGTGTGCAGCCCGAGCAGTCCCGCTGGTTCAGTAGTTCTAGTGCGCCTTCCTTCTGCTTCGAGAATTGGCAAAAATAAACATGAAAGTGTATTAAAGACATTGTCACACATAAATATAACACGGTATAAACTATTTCCGCAAAATAAAGTGAGTAATGGACAATACAGCTGTACGCGGTGTACGTATTGAACTGTGCGGACAGCACAATAACAAGCCGGTTCCGATTTGAATAGCATTATACAGGACCATTTCTTCGGAAATAGATTATATCGTGCAAATTCTCAAATCAACTTATGTAACACATGATATTACATTCAGATTGATGAAAAACATCAACAAAGAATGAAAAAAGGAGGAAATTATACTGGCACTATCAAGATATCTTTGACAAATGAAAGAAGGATGCCCCTGTTGCTTTATACCTGCAAAGTGTCGGCCATATATTGGATGTTAGCCTTTGTTTTAGGCACTGAACATTGATTTTATTTTTTTAAGGAACAGTTTTAACAGCTTAGTTCAGACACACGTGCGTTGTCAACCATCTAGATAGAATCTGGCGGTTGAAAATTTTTGAAACGAAAACAATGTAATACAATGCCTTTAATACAACTGCCCCGCTTTATTGACTTTTCTACTGTTAATTATCAAAACCACTCTTCTCCTAGCAAAAATAATTGCCATTTTTATATCATCGGCACCTCCACAACCCCACAAAGGACACATTATGATGAAATAATAACAATATCCATGGAAAAAAAACCGGTGCCTAACAAAATTGACGATGACAACAGTTGGCTGTAATCAACATTGAGTTACAATATTAATTTTAGTACTGTGTCAGTTTCAAGGTGAGTCGCATAACTTCAAATGAAAAGGAAACTATTTGCATACAATACATTGTACCTAGTAGCTGGATGATTCCTACATTAACCAATATAATGATTTTAACCAGTATTTCTGAGAGTGTATATTTATTGCACATGTCAGGTAATTAAACAGCATGAATTATCTGGACGTTCTTCTAATGTGATTCCTCATTCCCACAAATATTCCATCTTATTTAGCCTTGAAATTAGCATTTCCTTGAATAAGCAGATTACGAATGACAATAAAACATTTTGTTCATATAAAGGTGGCCAAATACACGAATAATTCAACTTGTCACAACAGGGCCCCGTAACATAAAATTTTGCGATTATAGAAATTGATATCAATCGCAAGTCTATGGCAAATCATGTACTAAAGTTTGCAATTGATCACAAAATCAAATAGCGATTAATCACAAGGCTTTATGTTACGGGGACCCAGATCTTTTTATGGGTTTACCGTGATTGTCACTAAGCCCTGTATTAATACCATTTTAGACTTGTCAAAACCCATTATAACTTTGACAGTTAGAAAACCAAACTATCAAAATATTGTCCGCCATGTAATTAAAAAGCATGAATTATCTCGACGTTCCTAGATATGATATCCCATTCCCACAAATATTCCATCTTATTTAGCCTTGAAATTAGCATTTCCTTGAATAAGCAGATCACGAATGACAATAGAACATTCTGTTCATACAAAGGTGGTCAAATATACGAATACTTTAACTTGTCACAACAGATCGTTGTATTGGTTGCCGTGGTTGCCACTAAGCCCTGTATTTTTATCATAAAGTTGTTAAAACCCGTTATAACTTCTACAGTGATTGGTAAACCATACTATCGGAATACGGTCCGAGATTCACAAACTGTTTGCGAATAACATCATGGTACTTTTGCTTTCTGATAAATACATGCACATGTAAATGCATACACTTTAGGTGAAGTACTGGCAAAAAAAATACAGTAAAATCTGTGTGACTTCATTCGACCCGATATAATTCATGTAATGAAGCGTTTTATTGACGAAATGACGCAATGGCGTATTGCTGAAAATAAATGACCGAACAAGAACCGTTTGAGTGTGTGTGTGTGTGTGTGGGGGGGGGGGGGAGTTGTTTTCAATATAAAACGGCCAAATTTGACCCGTTTTCTTTTTTTTTCAGCTACAAAGAAAATAGCGACGGCAAAGGCAGTTTTAGCATATCATATATAACCTGAACAGTTATCATTGTTGTGAAGAGTCAAATAATGATTGTTTTTTTGGTTGTTTTTGTTGTTTTTTCTTCCGATTTGTTCTGATCTGTCTAGGCCTATATACACAGGGATATGATATCTATATATTCACTGCCAAACTGAGAAGGTCAAGGAGAGGGCCCTGGGTTTCATCCTATTAGGAACATAAAAGGCTTGCTCGACTTCTAAACGTATTGTGACGTTGCTTGTCTCAGTGGTCCGGATTAGTCTGAATTGCTTTTGATTTAATGCACCCGCTTGTCAACCTACAGTCGTTCTATGTTTTATGACGTGTACGTTGGAATAAACATACAAAAAGTACACTGTCCAATGTAATGATAATTTTGTACACACAGAGAAAATGAATAACTGTTTTGCAAACTATATGAGCTCTTAATTTTTTAATATTTTTTTAATGTTTTTATTGCTTCAAAAAAATTCATATACAAAATCAAATTTTACAAATCACAATGCATTACAAATTATTACATAAATAATATTAATGAAATAAGAGGCATCCATTTCTTTTTGTGGAAATCTTCTTTTCCCTTTTGGAAAGCTATCATGTTTTCAACTTTTTCTATAAACTTTAATTCATTATTAAAAATTTCAAAAGATAAATTCTCTTCTGCATATTTTGACTTATAGATGAAATACTTGGCATAAAATAGCTTTTAATTTCGTTATCAGTCTTGGATAGTTTTTTAACTGTTTTAAATGAAGCAATATTTTTGCCAATATCAAATAACCGTAAAAAGTGAAATAGTAAGGGTTAGGGTTAGAGTAAATATCCAGAATTGAATGAGATAACGAATGAGAATGTAACACAAATGCCATTGTCCATATGGAGCTACAGCAATCCAATCTTCCCGCAACACTCGCCAATTCGCACCCAATTATCGTGCACGTATTCATGAAACAGACGACCATGAATACCTAATTAGGCAATGCACCCTTGTGTTCGATCCCTTATTATTCCGTCGCATATATGTAAAACCTTTGTAAAAGGTACACTTTCTAACATGTGAAAGTCCAATATTTCTCTGAATGTGACAAATGTTATGATCAAGTGATATAAATTCATCCTTTATGGCAGAACATTATTCACTTCAGAACAGAAACGAACTAAAATGTTCTGGGACGATAAATCCCCTAATTTCTCACTTGACTCTCACCATTTTTTATTCGAAAAATACCTGCAACTAATGGAGTGTCGATATGTGAAGAAAATTTGTAATTTCATATCATGCACGGGTCAGGATCACGGTATTTTGTCGACAAGTCAGAGATCGCCTCCGCTCATTTTGATAACGGCGCTCTGATTGGCTAATGCCGCGATTTGGCCACAGAAATCGGATCGCCCGGGTGATGACGTCATCCCGTTCCAAGCAATCGCGAAGGCGGTCGCTTCGTTAGGCACTTATGAGTCTACCATAGAAGGCGGCGGAGCGCGCGCGTCGCCTCCTATGGTAGACTCATATCATACCAAAGTTTTTTACCATCGAAACACACGGAATTTCGGGTCAACGTCTGGTAAAATGTCCTACTTCCAACCCTTCAAAATCACTTTTAACTCTCGCGACTCTAACTTTTTTCTTGATTATTTATCTTCCACACTCATCTTTCTTTGAAATTTAAAGACAAAAATAAAATTCAGTTTTTGCACGGGTCAGGATCACGAAAAGAAATATTATGTTAAAAAATTCGACTGCAAAAAATACTTTGCGGAGACAGAAATAAGCTATTTTTTGTCAATCGACAGGAAAATTATCAGAGAACATATCACCAATGCATTCTTCTAATGAAAATGCGCATTCGCCGATTATAGACTCATTACACAGGTGTATGTCAAATAACAGGGAAATATTGCGTTTGACGAGGTGGTGACTGTACTACATATGAGCTGTAGAGGGCCGAGATAAAATGGAGCAATCATGCTCATTATCGATAGCACTGCCGCTAGACTGAATCTTCGTTGGTTTTCACCATGCACAAACATGTTTACATGCATTACTGATTAGTAACATTTACACGGATATTAGCTAACGTTTCTGTTCAATGTAAATTGATTTGTTTTTGTTTCTATTTGTAGAAATATGTAGGGGAGGTGCATAGCCAACGACATTAAATTGGCTCGGTGTCCGCATATTTTGACATTAGCCAAGCTGCTTCACTTTTTACCACGCTAAGAGGGGACGTAGAATTACCTCAACTAGACACTAAATTCGCTATGATAGTATAATAGATGCTCTTCATGTTGGCCTGTTAATGGAGGTGGTTATGTACTTCGTATCATTGAACTGACGTAATACGCACTTCCTTTAATGTCATTTATTTTCTTTTCAAATTTGACGTACGACTATGCACGCCTCTTGGTTTCTTGATATAGTTGTTTCTTTCATGTTCCGAAGACCTCTGTCCTGAACTTAAAGCGACATGAGTGTAAATGCCCGGGCACATTAAACACAGAGCGGCATCACGGCACGGGTTTTACGAGCTATCTCCCTTGTGATTGGCCAATTGTTAAACATCCTTTGCGCGGAGGAGCGCGCTGACCAATAACAACCAAGATACCGCGTAAAAACCGTGTCGTGATGCCGTGCTTTGCTTGGGGTGTCCGGGCCTTAAGGAATGGACAGAAATGAAAATTAGTCATTGAATATCTCATTTAACTCACCTTGAAGAATTCTCTTCCAAAGAAATCTAAATTGCCCCCGTGTAGGAGAGCTAGATGGAGAACATTTCGCTTGTCACAGTCTGTCTGTGTGAAGTCAGCTCCTCGTTGGAGCAGCGTACGTACTGCGCGCCATGCTCCCCGGGCGGTTGCTAACAACAGAGGCGTTCGGCACTGGCGGTCCTTTGCGTCAAAATCACTTCCCTGCGTCAACGAAAAGAGAGAAAAGAGAGTATTTAAATAAAACACTCAATAGCTTTTGACAATATCAATTTTAGTCTTGCTTTTCACTTTTCTTAAGTATGTGTAAATACACACCACACTTACCAACAATTTTGTTTACATGATCTAACGCTGATATTGTTTCGGTTTGTGTAAAAATCACTACCCTGTATTAATAAATATTAGAGTATTAGACTAAAATAAATGTTGTCAAATGATATTGAATATTTTCACTTTTTTTCAACTATGTGTAGATATATACCACATGCACTTACCGCCAAATATATTTTGATTTATTGTCGTTTTGCGAGTCTATATAGGACCACACCAGGAGAGTGTTAAAATAACACCAGTTTGGAATCCATATGATATATTTCAACACCGACTGGTGCTGTTTAAAGCCCTGGACAACACCAGTCCGTGTTTAGATATATTGATTTGATTCGAAATTGGTGTTTGTTTAACACCAGTATTTTTGCAGTGTATGCATCAGTGGTGGCTAGTGGTGAACATAAAGAGTTGGGGCGTGTGCAGGTATATCATTCAAATAAGACGGGCAATATTTCTCATTAAACCATTTCACTTTTAAAATTCAACCTGACTAAAACAAATTGGAAGTAAAATCACAGCACCAAAAAGGCCCTCAAGTTTACGTTTCAATTAATAGTGAACCACGTCCATTGAATTGTTTAATTCAACCATTTTCAGAATTTGGAAGGAATGTATCATATTTTCAGGCCATATTTTAGAAAAAGAAAAAAATAGCAGATATTGGTACTTAATCACTGCCCTACTACGTTCAATCGTGTTTGTTGGTTTGTTTGTGTTTGTGAATACAATGAATCTCCAAAACCACCCTTCCCCTTCCCCTTCCCCTCTGGTCCAGACTCTGGCAGGTGTTTTTTTTTTCTTCTCTTTTTTTCATCTCCCACTCTTGCACTTCTCCCCCTTCATGCATTTAGCCCCTCGGCTCGATCCCGTCAGATTCACGGCCTGGGAGTGGAATGGGGGGGGGGGGCAAGTGAGCGAATGTCGCCGTCTTGTGGTTATCAGATAAATCACGTTAACAATCCCCTTCAAAAGGTTATTTTTTTCTTCATGACCGGAATAACTTTGCTCCAAAATGCAATAAATCGCCCATGCAACCCACATACACAAACACACAACACAAAACAGTGACCACGCACAAGCCCTCATGTGATGGCCCCTCGCGTGACCTATCAGTGCACAGGTGATCATACAGTGAACCTGTTATCATATGCTTGATGTTTCATTCAAGAGCACGTTACGCAAATGAACTTGCTCGATCCTCCATCGAAAGAATCAATCGGGGAATTGACCGTGGTGACGCATTTTCTGCTCAAGTTTGTATAAAAAGGAGGTCTTGAATGAATAAAGGGTCAAAAGGATAGCAAGTGTAGAAATCCGAATGTTTACAATTCCATTCGTTTTAATAGACGATATCGACATGCATAGATATGCGCTGACCATGCTGACAGTTTAATGTATTCAGGGGCGGATCCAGGATTTTTTAAAGGGAGGGGCGTGGCACATGTGTCGATTTGTTCCAAAAAATAACATGAAAATCAAATATTCTTAAATGCGATTTCTTTCTTCCTGGCATCTAAGACCATATTTCTTTAAAAAAAAACATATAAAGTAAGTGATATACCGCCTAATTTCCTCTCGTTTTTCCTTTTTCTTTATTTTTTGGGGGGCCGAAAAATAGGGGGTGTGCTTCGGATCACCCTTCTCCTGGATCCGCTACTGGTATTTGAGTACGCCTCAGTGTTCCCCTTAAAGTTAGTGCGTCACGACGTAAACTTCCGGGTATTGACAATAACGTTACAAAAGAGTTGCTATGCAGACAGAGAAAACCAAACAAATTTATGAAAATCGAACGAAAGTTAATTAATTTTTAAGAGCATTTTAATGGTGTGGGCAATGAAATCTCTCGACAACATGGCAATGAAGTCTCTTAGCAACATGCCAAATATATAAGCAAGGAAATTATGTTTTTATTGATGTTGTCAATGTACAATTTCACCATCGAATCGTACTCGCACTACGGACGTGTGCAGCGCAACGCGTAGACTTTAAATGGTACCCAGCCCCATGTTCGACTGATGAATAAATGAGGCAGAACTTTAAAAAGTCAGTATAAGCACTAAAAAAGGGTGAATATGGACAATTTAAAGGGGAATTACACCCAGACAATAATGTACTGCTAGTAAATGAAGAAAAATGAAATGAACAAACTGTGAAAATTTGAGCAAAATTGGATAATCCGTTCAAAAGTTATGAATTTTCAAAGTCNGAGTCTATATAGGACCACACCAGGAGAGTGTTAAAATAACACCAGTTTGGAATCCATATGATATATTTCAACACCGACTGGTGCTGTTTAAAGCCCTGGACAACACCAGTCCGTGTTTAGATATATTGATTTGATTCGAAATTGGTGTTTGTTTAACACCAGTATTTTTGCAGTGTATGCATCAGTGGTGGCTAGTGGTGAACATAAAGAGTTGGGGCGTGTGCAGGTATATCATTCAAATAAGACGGGCAATATTTCTCATTAAACCATTTCACTTTTAAAATTCAACCTGACTAAAACAAATTGGAAGTAAAATCACAGCACCAAAAAGGCCCTCAAGTTTACGTTTCAATTAATAGTGAACCACGTCCATTGAATTGTTTAATTCAACCATTTTCAGAATTTGGAAGGAATGTATCATATTTTCAGGCCATATTTTAGAAAAAGAAAAAAATAGCAGATATTGGTACTTAATCACTGCCCTACTACGTTCAATCGTGTTTGTTGGTTTGTTTGTGTTTGTGAATACAATGAATCTCCAAAACCACCCTTCCCCTTCCCCTTCCCCTCTGGTCCAGACTCTGGCAGGTGTTTTTTTTTTCTTCTCTTTTTTTCATCTCCCACTCTTGCACTTCTCCCCCTTCATGCATTTAGCCCCTCGGCTCGATCCCGTCAGATTCACGGCCTGGGAGTGGAATGGGGGGGGGGGGCAAGTGAGCGAATGTCGCCGTCTTGTGGTTATCAGATAAATCACGTTAACAATCCCCTTCAAAAGGTTATTTTTTTCTTCATGACCGGAATAACTTTGCTCCAAAATGCAATAAATCGCCCATGCAACCCACATACACAAACACACAACACAAAACAGTGACCACGCACAAGCCCTCATGTGATGGCCCCTCGCGTGACCTATCAGTGCACAGGTGATCATACAGTGAACCTGTTATCATATGCTTGATGTTTCATTCAAGAGCACGTTACGCAAATGAACTTGTTCGATCCTCCACCGAAAGAATCAATCGGGGAATTGACCGTGGTGACGCATTTTTCTGCTCAAGTTTGTAGAAATGAGGTCTTGAATAGATAAAGGGTCAAAGGGATAGCAAGTGGAGAAATCCGAATGTTTACAATTGCATTCGTTTTAATAGACGCTATCGACATGCATAGATGTGCACTGAAAGTTTAATGTAGTTGTATGTGAGTACCCTTCAGTCATTTCCCTTAAAGTTAGTGCGTCATCTCATGGACTTCCGGGTATTGCGGTGCGCCGGGCGGTAAGGTTACAAAATGACATTATCATCTCCATGGAGGAAAAAAACACAAGTTAGATGAAAATCATACGAAAGATAATACAATATCAAATAATTTGATTGTGTGGCCAATGAAATCTCTCGACAAATTGGCAACATGCCAAATACGTAAGCGAGGAAATCATGTTTTTGTTAATGTTGTCAATGTACAAACTCACCGTCGAAGCGTACTCGCACTACGAACGTGTGCAGCGTAACGCATAGATTTTAACATGTTACCCAACCACATCTTCGACTGATTAATAAATGGGGCAGAACTTTATGAAGTCTGTATAAACATTAAAAAGCTTGTATATGGAAAATTTAAGTATGCCGCGGCTCTTTTGTCCCTATATCCACCAGTGATGTAAACGGGCCGCATGAAACTCACCCTCCCTTTAACATTCCCCCTCTCAGAGCTCTGTAACTCAGTACAGACACTTACAATATTCCCTGAACCAAGGCTAAAATCCACCATCCCGATTATGCAAAATGGTAACGGTCCATCCACACATTGCGCTATGGAAAGCGTCTGCCTAACATTGGTTGAATTCACTTCATGGTCCTTATGCGCAGGGGATATGTTTGGCTAATGCTAATCTGTGTGTATTTTCAATCCGAACTAATTAATCGTCATTTGAACGAATACACTGGCTGTTTCAGCAGACAGTAAGCGTCAAGGGCGCGAGGCGGCATAACGTAATGCATAACGTTAAATAGGAACTAAACAAAGACATTAATGTACTCTCAGTGGATAGAAAAAAGTACAACGATCAATCTGTGAAAGTCGGAGCAATATCCGACATTCCATTCAAAAGTTATGAATTTTCAAAGTTTTGATTTCCTATTCTCATGGGTTCCTTAAATTGGCAACATAAAGGCACGAAATAGCTGACAACATGGAGAACTCTCCTTTCACTTTGTACACATAATTTCGCATTTTCTTATTTTTTTCTAGAAATGTAGATTGTACTTTTCCCTTCAAGTATGATATGGACTTTTTGATTCTGCATGCAATTTGGGATGAATCTTGTTGATTTCTTGTTTACTTATCTTTAAGTGGAACAAAATGTGACATTCTGTGTACAAAGTGAATGGAAAGTTCCCCATGTTGGCAGCCATTTTGTGCCAGTACGTTGCCAATTTAAGGAGCCCATGAGGGATGTGAATCAAAACTTTGAATGTTCATAACTTTTGAATGGATTGTCTGATTTTGCACAAATTTGCACAGTTTGATCTGTTTGTATTTTTCGCAACTACTGGGGGCACATCAATGTCTGGGTGAAGTTCCCCTTTAAGGTGTACGCGGGGCATACCCACTGATAACGTGTATCGTACCGTTACCGTTATAGCCGTGAATGTATGACTGGGTCTTAAGGCGGGAATCCAATTGGATTGTGCTAACAACATGAACAAGCAGATCAAATCCTGGCAGACAGTTGTAATCCCATAAGGGAATATGCATGCGTTTTGCACCCTTAGGACGTTAGGGGCTCTTTTAAACATGAATAAGTTCCCCCTAAGGGAGTGAACCAAAAGTACAGTGACAAGCATGCGATTAACATATATTATAGAGCACGCTCCGATGTGCGCTAGAATTTGTGACATTTCCAAATGTACGTGTGCTGTTTTGAATCATAAGGTAGATAATGAAAGGTTATCAAATACAATGTGTGTCAAAGAAATATAATTGTTTCTTCTAAATAAAATCTAATCGTTGCCATATTCTCTAAAAGATGATCTGGGATATGATTCTTTTCAAGAATTATCATTAACATGCTCAAGGCGATCTGAGAAAATTTGTCCTAAAAGATTCAATTCCTTTTACCTGAGAAACATTCTGATCGGCCTTGTGGAAATGAGAGAAGAAGTTTCGAATTTTGTATTATCAAAATGACCTCCATTTTTTTAATTATACAGATGTCGAAATGAAATAAAGGGAAGACAAGTGAAAGACAGGTACGAAAAAGGTACCCTAATACCTGAAAACATGTTCAGATACCATCAATCATCAGCATTGTCTACAGTAACCACTTTTCATGAAATTAATCAAATCGAGACCTTACCTCATTGATGAGATAGGAGACAACTTCAGAATGATCGAACATGGCAGCTCTGAAAGGAAAATGAAACAAGGTGGACATTAAATAACTTACGACAACAACTTGTTCTAAAATCGCGTTTGTTTTACCCTATAACAAAAGTAATCACTATATACAAAGTACTTTAGCATGAATTCTCATCCCCTCGTTCGCTCTCGTTGTAGCTATACTGTTCTACACTATTGCGTATTCCTAGATCATAAGCTGCCAACCCCCCCCCCCCCCCCCCCCCCCCCCTCGCCACCTCCCCT
>BQKZ01000429.1:78742-90890 GCA_036244855.1 Temnopleurus reevesii | reverse complement strand
CCCTAGCCCTTAAATCGTCTCCATTGCCCCTCCTTTTCTTCTTTTTTTTAATGTGGATACATGATTTTATTAGGTAATTTCTGAAATGATCACTAGTTGAATAGTGCAATTGGGAAGAAAGCATTTTATTTGCACTCAAATGTTTACATCGTTTCATTCACCTATATCAATTTCTGTACTTAATAAATCCACATTTCACTGTTTGAATATTCACTGTTGAATATCAACATATAACACGTCAAATTATATTGACATAGAAATCAACCACTTTGATCGCATTTGCCGTGACCATTACTGTAGGTGCACTGTCCATGCTCTTTGCAAATATACCCCTTTAAAGGTAGAATACTTCTTTTGCAGCCTAAAATTTAACTTTCCAAGATTGTTGTGTTATGTTGAAGAGTACTAAATGTTAGAACTTATCACCTAAAATTTGACTTTCCAAGATTGTTGTGTTATGTTGAAGAGTACTAAATGTTAGAACTTATCACCAATCAATTAAGCACAAAGATTGGTCATGATAGGCGAATTTATAGTTATTCCAATAATAATTCTTCTATTCGGGCCTCGAATTAAGGGACCATGCGTTCAAAATTCAAAACATCCGTTAACCTCTCGTTGACCAATAGCGCAAGAGTCTCTCTTAGTGCGTATTCCGCATGGTATGGCAGTGTATTGAAGTGCGCACTGTATGTGCTCTTACAATGTTGTGTGTGTGTGTGTGTGTGTGTGTGTGTGTGTGTGTGGTGCCGTAATACGCTAGGAGTATCGCGATACCGTTGGTGTCAATATGAATTATGATAGATAAGATTTATATTCAAATTAAATATTCTGGACTACATTCGACCAAAATACTTCATAGAGGTTATTATTTTTGCATATCTGAGATACACAACAAGTTGTATAAAGCATAACCGTAATGTGTGCAAATGTAATTTTCTATCTTTAAGGCCGAGTTTTATGAGCTCTTAAAATCTCTAACGATATAAACTGACAGGCACTTCAGATGGATATTATTTTCTGCCACATGTTGACCCATTAAAAAAGTCAATATTTGAAGACGGGATTACAGTTTGTATGATGTAATATGTCAGTTAATAACATTTTCTAAATTTGATGGGTGATATGATGTAATGGAATCATATCAATTATCTATAGAATCACTAATCCATATTGATTATAATGCGTTTGTTCAATTAAAGTACAGAGCAAAGCGTTTCTGCAACCTAATGACATATGAAGAAGGTGAAACCTTACTTCAAAAGTAATTATTATTTATGTACATTTTATTTTAGTCTTCGCTTGTGTGTAAAAAAAAAAATCATTACGAAGCGTTCATCGCAAAGATCTGAGTGTAAAGATATGAATAATATAATTTATTACATCCACGAACAACAAGATTAACTATTACGAAAATGATCCCTTCCCTTTGTGTCCATAGTAACATATTAGTTCACTAAATATGGTTTGTTGATGTTATTCCATCGTTGTAGAAAATGGCGTGATGATAATGATGACGGGGAAAACTCATATCGGTGAACATTGAATTAATTCTGCAATACATGTGACATTTAATTAGTCAACAATGAAAATACCATTTCAAATTAAATAAAATGGTTCTATACTTTTATTAGTAGAAACGGTTAAAAAAAGATAATAATAATGACAATATTACCAGAAATCATGTTAATTGTAGCAATAACACCAATAATAATGAATAACATATCTTAGCGTGACTTACTTGTGTAGTTCTTTTAATAATAAAAGCAACAGTAATATCATAATAATGATAATAATAGCAAATAATAATGATAGTAATAATAATGATAATAATACTGATAATAATAATAATATTATTATTAATAATAGTTATAATAATAATAATAATAATAGTAATAATAATAATGATAAAATTAATAATGATAGTCATAATGATGATGCTAATAATGATGCCAATAATAATAAAAGGAATGATAAGCATAATCATAATACTGTGAATGGCTGCTGTTGACGCCTAGCGCCTGTTTGGTAGGGCCTACACGAAGCTTAGCTGCATTTTAGAGAAGGTCTATTTGAAAGTCATTATATGTACTGCGCTTATTGTATGTGGATTAATGTGTTGAAAATAAATGCACCTGTTATGGGTGAAAGAAAAAAACTGTGTATGGTTTGACTTGACTTACTTGTGTAAGGGTGTTTGATTCTGTATGTCCTTGAGTCGAAGTGATTTTCTGTTCTCGTCTTGTGACGAGAACATTAGTTGAACCATGTCAAGAGCGCCTTGAGATGAGGCTAGATGAACAGGCGTTGATTTATCGGCCTGGGGGAGGAAGATGTAATAATGATAATAATAATAATAATAATAATAATAATACACAACATTTATATAGCGCTTAATACGAAGTTTTTCTAAGCGCTCTTTGCATTATTATCCGGCTATAGCATGGCTACCATTTGGCGCTCACTGCATTCAAGGAATTTCTTCCTATCGGTACCCATTCACCTCACCTGGGTTGATTGCAGCACAATGTGGATAAATTTCTTGCTGAAGGACATTAACTCCATGGGTGGGATTCGAACCTACGACCCTCGGGTCGAAAGGCGAGATTCAGAACCACTACACCACGGCACCTCCACATACAATTCTTATTATATATTTCTTTAACTTTTAAAAGTAATTACACTTCTTAAATGAGCATACTATATTTGGAATTAAATCGATGATAATGATATTCAGAAAAGCCAACAATAATTGTCGCAGACGTACATTTAGCTTCTGAAATCATGTTCAGAATATCTTAAACGTATTCTTATCTGCTTATTAAAGCTAAAAAAATTAATGCAGAATGACTGGAACATGGGTAACATCATTGTCGTTCGTATAAATGCGTTTCTTAACTTTAAGAATGATTTGGTGAAACCAAGAATCGCCTTGGTGAAACACAATTCCACGAGTGTCATATGAGCGGACGCACTACTTCTTTTAATTGATCATATTCAAACACGTATTGCTCTGCACCAAATAGATTTTCAATTCGTGTTTGCCAACTCCTCAATACCTGAGCTATCCATCATGGCTCCATCATGGCAACTCATGCATGTTTAGCTTGCTGTATTCTCCTCTGATTAGTAGTAAAGATTTGTCAGGCCTGGAAAAACACTGATTAGAATCTAAACATTGACGACTTGTACCAATACACAGAGGTCCTAGGGGTAGTCGTTTTTGTCAATTTCCGGTCATAGCAATTTTAATTACAAATTTGGTAAAACAAAGAACTTCCTTTAAAGCAATCGCAAAAATGCCCAAATTTTCCTTTACCAAGCTTTAAACAAGGTCGACAGTGAAAAAAAAATGCTTTAATTAAAAAATATGCAATTTCTTACCTATGGTAAAAATCAAACAATCATTTTTTAAATGTTTAGTTGGTTTCACGCGACCATGTACGCATACTTCATTTCATTTAATTTATCTTCACATTCTTAATAAAAAAAAACAACATCTTACGAGAGTAAGATAATACAACAATAGATTGTCAATTTGGATATCGGATATACATGTATATGTCGGTACAGACATACAGTTAGTTGCAATTACAACTGCCCATATTTTCAATTAGATTGATATCTTTATTGTATGCTATTGTAGTTTGATGTCACTGCTACAACGATGCTACATCGAAAATTAACCCCCCCCCCCCCCCCCCCCCCCCCCACGCCAGATCCCGAATCTTGAGTGCTGATGAATGTTTTCCAAACTCCCTAAGGTCCCCCGAAGTCATGGGAATACAATCACAAGTACCTGTTGTATATCAATCCGAGCCCCATACTTGAGTCACAGTTTGACCGCTGCGAAGTCCCCACTGTTCACCGCAGAGTGGAGTGCTGAGTTGCCTTCCTTGTCCACTACAGTGAGTAGCGATGACCGATCGGTACCATTCTTACCGCCTGTCGAGGAAGGCAGAAATATAACAGGTGAAGAAATCGGGATTTTATTTTTCTCTCGATAAGCTATAAGATAACAATCCAGTCTTATTTCCTATTAGAATAGCTAGATTTTAGTGACGACTATTGTGAAAAAGATATTGTCACTCCACATACCAAGAAGACGATACAAACTATTTTCGAAAAATAAAGTCGAACACAATTTTAATGGTTCTCTGTAATGCTATTCAAATTGTTGTGTCCGCACAGTTCTATTCATGGCGAACGGATCTATTCTCCTTCGACCGACCTTATTTTTTTAATAGTTTATATCGTGTTCGAGATACAATCCACTTTGCGTACCCTGTGTTTTAATGTTCACATCATGATCAATTGATTTAACAATAGGGTAAAGATAAGTACCAACAAAATGAGTCAAATGTTTCGCAATCATGACATGACTACATAATGATACTATAAAAAAAAAGTTCAAATATCAGAAAACGTCTTTTTATCCGTCTAAAATATCTTCAAACAAGGTAATAAAATACTGCCGTCAAATTGACATAGTTTGTTGTTTTGGCAATATTGTTTAGTGTTCAATATAATCATTTGGACAACGTCCGAAGAGTGTTAATGGTGCAAGATGAGCGTCGAATAAATACTGCATATCATGCTGCTAAATAAAGGATGGGTGGAGTATGATAGTACCACAAATGCATCATGATATTGAGTGCAACGTGAATGCAACAAGAACGCAACCTTTATGCAGCAAAACATGAATTCATCATGAATGCATAAGGAATGCAGTCAGTTTGAATGCAATTTTAGAATGTAGTATGAATACAGATGACTGTAGCATGAATGTAAAGCATATTGCATGGGATATGGGTATGTATAGTTAGAAAGTAGCGCGAACGAAGATTGCAGCATGAAAAGAACATTAATTCAAAATGAATAATGCATGAATGCTTTCTAAATAAAGCATGGGTTTAGCTTTGTGAACGAAGGCTGAATTTAGTTTGAATGCATGTCGACCGGTTGCCGCGTGAATTCCGTGTAAATGCAGCAAGAATAAACGATCAATTCATCAGACATACAAAGGGAACCATTTTAATGAATTAGCATGAGAGGCGCATGCTTAATGCAATATGAATTCATCAATAATGAAGGATGAATGCAGTATGGTCGTAGCATTAATATACCACGAGCACAACATGAGTAAAATATGAACAAAGTATAAATGCAGCCTGATTTTTCGTGAATACATCATGAATGCAACGTGAATACATCCTGAATACAATGCGAATGGCAATGAATGGAACGTGAATGCATGTGGATGCACGTGAATTCAGCTTGGATACAGGATGAGAGAAGTATGAATGAAGCTTGCAGGTGAAAACATCGAAGGAATACATCATGATTGCTGCATGAATGCTTTATGAATGCTGAATGATTGCAGAATAAACATTGAATGAATACATCATGATTGCCACAGGAATGCTTTATGAATATATTATGATTGCAGCATGAATGTAGCATGAATGTAGCAGGAATTAACCCAGCATCATGAAAATGGAACTTGAATGCAATGTGAATGCATCGTAATTACAATGCAAATGAGACACGAATGCATGTGGATGGCACGTGAATTCAATGTCGATATAGGATGAGCGAAGAATGAGCAAGAAATTATTGCTATATGAGTGAAGCATGAATCCACCAAGCATGCAGAACATCGAATGAATACATCGTGATTGCAGCATGAATGATTTATGCTTGTATCAGGAATGTATCATGATTGCAGCATGAATGCAGCATGATTGCAACATGATTGCAGAATGAATGCTTTATGAATGCAGCATGATTGCAGCATAGACATCGAATGAATACATTATGAATGCATCAGGATTACAGCATGAATGTAGCATGATTGCATTATGAATGTAGCATGAATGAACCCAGCATCATGAAAATGAAACTTGAGTCCTACCGTCACCCGTGTCCTTACATTCAGCGAAGAGTAGTTCCATCACCTTGGCAGACGCGTGCGTTGCGGCAGCATGGATAGGGTAGACACCGTTCAAATCGGGTCGTGAAAGAGCTGGGGTGAATTCGAGCTGAACAGAAGAATATAAAGAGAAAATTTGAATAACAAGCGAAATTAAATCTGGTGGATAAGAATTTTCTTAAAGAATCTTCAACCGTAATACATAATCGAGAATCACATAATTTAGCAGTTCTGGGCCCTATTGCATAAAAAGTTGCGTTTAAACGCAACTCAGAAAATTGAACGCAAGTCCTAAATACGCGTTTCTGATTGGTTGAAATTTGAGTTGCGTTAAATTTTCTGACTTGCGTTTAAACGCAACTCTAATTTCAACCAATCAGGAACGCGTATTTAGGACTTGCGTTTAATTTCCTGAGACGCGTTAAAACGCAACTTTTTATGCAATACGGCACAGTTCAGTTCAGTTTATCTATTTAAATACGATAGGTGAAAACCATGCTTTCAGTTTGGATAGCTGTTTTTCAGCATGTCCGTGTATGCAGAGAATAAAATACGAGTACATAAACATAAACATGCACAGTAAACGTACAAATTATAGTATTATAGTAGGAAACGACCGTTTGTGTTGCTTTTAGCAGATCATACACTGCAAAACCGCTGGTGTTAAATTCGACACCAGCCAGAATATATAGGAACACAATATAGAAGTAACACCAGTTTAGAATACATTTAATATAACTAAAAACAAACTGGTGCTGTTTAAGCCCCGAACAACACCAGTCGGTGTTTAAATATATTGATTTTAATCTAAACTGGTGTTTTTCTAACACTTTTTTGGTGTGGTCCTATATAGATTCCGATTGGTGTTCAATCTAACAACAGCGTTTTTGCAGTGTAAGTTCGATACAAACTAGCACTCTTGCTTCTTTTGACCGGTATTTAGCAAATTTAGTTCTTATATCTTCTTATCGAGTTTTCGATTTCATTCGTCACAGTGAAAGTCGACCGGAAGTACACGTCAAATGTTGCGTAGTTACGTCACAACTACGGTTAATCGGTTGCGAGCCATCTCGTTTACTAGACAAACTGTAAAAAAAAAAAAAAAAAAAAAAAAAAAAAAAAAAAAAAGAGAGAGAAAAAAAAAAATCGATTTTCTTACTCGCTTATTGAATTGTGTAGATTGCATTGTGACGCCATTTTGAACTTGGCATTGGTCAGTCTATCTTAACGTCAGGTCGACTATGACTGAGATTGTGATTAATTTATTTTTACTCGATATTGTTCACACTTATTTTTGTTACATTGTTTTTTTTTAATGGAAATAAATCAAATCAAATCAAATCAAATCTAAACTTCCATATTATGGTGTTTGTTTTACAATTGAATATATCGCTTAAAAAGAAAAAAAAGATATTACTTACAAGTTTTCTGGCAGCATTCACGCTATCCCTGACAGCGCAGTAGTGAAGAGGAGTCTGGCCTAACTCTCCCGGACAGTTGATGTCCACAAGAGGTCGATGCTTGCATAATGCCTGCAAATTCAACCACACGAAGACGATTAGAACATGCTCATCGAAACGTCGAGAATGTATAGGTCCTTTTATAATAACAATGATATACTAATATATCTTATTTACCCAGGGTAGCTACTTTCAGCTGTACACTGTTCTTTCAGCGAAACGAAAGTTAGTTTACCATTTTCAGAAGTTAGGACGCACAAGCCTTAAAACCCATACACGGTGCCTAGATAGTCAGTGAATCTAAACATAGCTCGTCGGATTTAGGTACCGAGCATCAATCGTAAACGCTTCTAACTCATTAAATAGTAAACCGAATCGTGTTCGATGAGGTTAGTTTTGTTAATTTCATGTACTAAAATGACAAACAAATTATTTCTTAACCCAGGTGCCCTTTAACAATATTCCTAATGCATGCTGTGAACAAACCCAGGGGGATGTTTCATCAATATTTGTCGCAGCGACAAGGAGTTATTTTCCGACAGTTCCCATAGCAACTGTCAGCGATAGTGCTTTTCATCCAATCACAATCGAGGAATTTGTCAGCGCTGACTAATTGTCTCTGCGACAAATCTTGATGAAACACCCCCGGGGTCTTATCAATCTTAATAAAGACATCAATCAAGCTCAACTTGTTTCAAATATGTGAAAAACAAAGTGACCTACATGTATTATAATATAATTGTAACCTTGATGACTATCACTTTTCTTAAAGTCTATAAATAACTTAAATGTGTTTTTCTTTTACTTCTGCATTCTGTTCTACTTATCTTCTACTTCTCTCTGCGTTTCAACTTTGACGTTTTCACTACTGTTTCCGTATTTGTGATTTGTTATAGCTAGTGTACTATCATTACATTTATTTCTCACATGTAAATGTGTGGCGATATCTCAAGCCTCTGCCTTATTTCGTCTAACCTCTGTATGCCACTGTATATTTATATCATGTCTATACAAACCAGTGTATTTACTATTGATCACACTTATTATGATATTGTATTCGTATGTTCCTCACTCTATGGGGGGTGTTGCTCAAAATCAACTGCAAATCAATTGCAACTTTGCAAATTGCAACGCGCGTCTTCATTCGCTTACGGTATGCGCATTGAACAAGACACGCATGAAACAATGATTTTGATTGTCACATTCCGATCAGCTGCAATTTGCGATCAATTGCAACACCCCCTATGTCAAATATTATGTCATACAGGAAATATATAGATTATTAAAATAAATAAACTCACATCAACTGAATCTGCAACATCGAGATCACAAGCAGAATGCAGTGGTGTCATACACTGATTATTAATTGTGTTTGCAGCTATTCCTTTGAGAATCAAGAAATCAATTGCGGCTGCTTGACCCTTCTCGGCTGCCCAGTGTAAGGCGGTGTTTCCCTGGCCATCGATGGCTTCAAGGTCTGAAAAAAAAGACATCGTAAGACCATAAAAAAAAATCATGAGAAATATATTTCAAAAGTATGCTTAACACAATATAAAGTATTTTCGAAAAGTTAAGTCGAACGCAATTTCAATGCTCCTTTGTAATGCTATTGAATTCGGTACCGGCTTGTCATTGTTGTTTCCGCACAGTTGAATACACGGTGTACGGACCTATTATCTGCGTTCTAGTTAACTTTTTGGAAATAGTTTACATCGTGTTGCTTACACGATATACACTATTTGTGAAAAGTTAAGTGGGCAACAGACAGTAGAACCGTACGCCGTGTATTGAACTGTGCGGACACAAAAATGACAAGCTGGTTCTGATTTCAAAAGCATTACAAAGCAGCATGGAATTTGCTTTCGAATTCACTTTTCGAAAATAGTTTATATCATGTTATACTTGATCTCTTTTCTGTATAAAAAAAATAATACACAACATTTATAGAGTGCTTAAAAGGGGAATCGGTCCCTAGAATTGTCACAGATTCCGTCAGTGTTGCAGATCGCACATACATGTATTCCCATCAGTGTTAGGGATCGTCAGATGTCTGTGACTTTGAAAATTCGTAACTTTTGAACTGCTTGCCGATTTTGCTCAGTTTTTCACAGTGTGTTCATCTGATTCTTCTTCATTCAACGGGAGCACGATTATTCCCAGGGGTTGGTTCCCCTTCAAAACGAAGTGTTTCTAAGCGCTCCGGGTATTATTACCCTGCTATAAGGGCTACCGTATGGCGCTCCCCCACATTTAAGGAATCTCTTCCTACCGGCAATTCATCTCACCCGCGCTGAGTGTAGCACATTGTAGATAAATTTTTGCTGAAGGAAATTAACGTCACGGGTGGGATTCGAACCGCTGACCCTCTAGTTTAAAGTAAAGAGTAAGAACCGCTACACCACGACGCTTGCACTGTATTTCTCATCGGGCACTTGTCTTGCTATTGGCATTCATGCATCGTGGTTTCTTCAACATCGTCGATTCATGTACAAGGGGAATAGAAATGAAATGACCCTAAATAAAACATGCATATCTGTATGAATGTTTTGTCGACAGATGAAAGAAATGCATCATCTGATATTCATATTTTGTTGAGTACCATGTAAGGTAATTTATTTGATGAACCTACTTAGCGGTTGGAGAAGAATTTTCTAATTGTGGAAGCGTCTTGGTGTAGGGGTTCTGACCCTCGCCATTCATGCAGGGGTTCGCGGTTCGAGTCCCATATTTGGCGTTACTATCCTTTAGCAAGAATTGTGTCTACATTGTGATGCACTCAACCCAGATGATGTGTATATATTCCTTGAAATGCATAAGCGCCTCATAAGCTGCATTTGCTAAAGCCAGGGTAATCATGGTAATAATGTTTTATTTATTGTAAAGCGCTTCGAGACCTTTATCAGAGGTAATAACCACTATATAAGAACTGCATATCATTATTATAGTTTTGCTCGCCTTTGTCTGGACCATATTGATGTAGTAACCGACCTCATAGTTTCAAAGGCAGTCAGAGATGGTACCTGTCTAAAGTGAATCCATGTTTCTTAATGTTGCTATTTATTTGTGTGAATATGCTCGATAAGCAGGCATCGATATGATTGTGTGTCAGTGAACGAATAGAACCATATGAATAATACAATACATCACACTTATCCCCCCTAGAAAAAAAAACAACGTTAAATAAATAAATTAATTGATTAAAAAAGGGGTTTTTTTAATACATCGGTACATATACATCTTTTTTCGAGTGTACTGATTGAGAAAGAAACATAGATCTAAGTTGTTATTCCTGTATGCCAATAACATAGAATGTCGAAAATACAACTATACTACACCATGTTCAAAGTGAACGTCTGTCGCAGAGGAATTGATTGAAAGTGATGTTCCTCACTCGACAACCGAAAATATCTTACACGCACTGACATTTCGGATCAACTCCTACACATAGTTTTAGCCTTGCATTATTGCAACCAATCGGAACAAATTTCTGCATTTTGAGAAATGAGCATACCCAGGCGCCTTCAAAAATATTGGTATATCCACAGTTAATCTTACTACGACCAATGTTTAAAGTGATACACTAGACTCTAGTTGTCGTTCAAAATTCCCACACTGATGCCGAACACCTAGTTCAAGCTTACCATCTTCCGAAAAATAGAATGACCAATTGTTCCGTTTAAACTCCATTTCTTTGATGTTGTTTTGCTATGACTAGTATGAGCTTTACCGTTGTGACGACAGACAGTTTACCCAATCTTGTGACATAATTCTAAACCCTACTTTATTCATTAGGCATATGTACCGTTGGGCTCTCAAACGTCATCAACTTCGGAGAAAGTTCGTGCACCGTATATGACTTACGCTCTCGAGTGCAAGTTGTCTACCTGACATGCAAAATAAGCAATTGACATTTGCGCCAACAACATGACCAATTCACCATCGGTCTGTTTAGATCTTCTCCTATATTTTAAGACTGACAGGATTCAGAACTTTCCAAAATGTTTTAAAGATTACCCTTTAACCGGTCCTTTAACTCCCACCCCCCCCCCCCCCCACATGGACCAAATTCTGAAATTCTGGATCGGCCCCTATGTTTCAATGACTTACCCCCTCCTTTCTGAAGAATAAAATCCAGGATATCTAGCTTCCCCGCCCCACAGGCATGATGGAAAGGAGGGACAAAATTATTAGTTTCGTAGACGCACCCCCCCCCCTCCCATGCTCCGAATTCTGGTTCCGCCCTTGGGTTTCAGGAACTTACCCCCTCCTTTCTGAAGAATAAAATCCATAATATCGAGCTTGCCCGCTCCACAGGCATGGTGGAAAGGAACAGAATTGTTGGAGTCGCGTAGATGAAGACGTGTAATGTCCTTCTTGTAGACTCGTTCAAAGTCCTTCAGGGTTCCCCGTACTGCAACCTACGATTAGAAAATAAAGAAAATAATAATGATAATAATGATAATAATAATAACATACTGCACTCACGAAGCTTATATTACGCACATCTATCTATGCGATGATTAACAGAAAACTAAACAGGGGGCCAATAGACCATGGAGATATGACAGTGAACTAGAGGCACAAGTAAGTGCTCGTCTCAGATCTAACATCCAAGCCGCGTCTGAAAGAATGACAAAAATGCTGGCAAATATGTGCTTCCTAAAACGCTTCACCAGGACGGAGAACAATCACTTAACCCGTTGCTAGAATAGCCATTATTCGTTAACAATAACGAAGGTTTTATTGTGATGGTAAT
>BQKZ01000429.1:40053-55535 GCA_036244855.1 Temnopleurus reevesii | reverse complement strand
ACAGAGTATCTGAAGCACCATCTGAAGCGCCGTCTCTCCCAAAACTGATCTATCGGTTTAAACTCTTAATCGGGAAGGCCTAAATGCATTTTCAGTAGTCTGCAAACACATACTCTTGGCTTCGAGCTATCAAGTTCATAGCAGAGTCAGTAGTCACCGACTTGTGAAAGAATGCTTCGAATAATTATTGCTCCACTTGGCAGGAGGAATAAGCAATAGAGTCTGCCATGTAGTCTAAGGGGGTGTTGTTCAAAGGTTGCAATTGATTGCAAGTTGCAGTTGATCGAAACCGACGTGCCAATGAAAATCACTGTTTTACGCGCGTCTTGTTAATGCGCATACTGCGCGCGAATAAAAATGCGCGTTGCAATGTGCAAAGTTGCAGTCGATTTGCAGTTGATTTTGAACAGCACCCTATAAGCTTGCAGACTCTGCATATTCGCATGTCCAAAGCCGATGGTATGTGTCTGCAGATTACGATTCGAATGACATGCTCCTTGAACGACAGGTCGGACAATTCAATTGACGAAAACAAAAATAACTCGCGGTTAGATTTCCTTGAGACAAATACTTAGTTGATCTGTCGAGACATCTAACAACATCTCTTGGGATTTGAGTTAAACATTGGCCAAGATCAAATACAGATAGAGTCAACATTTCGGTATTTCAGTTATGCAATGCCCTCGTCAGAAATGTTTCCAAATGCTCAGACACACTTGGGCAATAGATAACTTTTGTAATGTATTCAAGTTTTGTGTGCGCTTCTTTGTCAAACGCACAATGACAAAATATTTGATCAGCTGGTATAAAGTAATCCTACTTCAATAGTAAGAATGTGGATAGCGTGCAGTGGTTGTCGCTAGGTTGGTCAAGCTACAATGTTTGTCCAACCAAGCAACATTAATGTATGCAAGTAGCATTCCGATTATTGTACTCTAATTATTTTTGGATAGCTGAATACACAGTTTGTCTTGGGTCAAACGTGAATATATTTGAATACATTACGAAAGGGGTCTATTTCACGAAAGTGCCATATCGGTTACGCCAAATAGAGTGAATTTCTTTGCGACTATTTATAAAATTTCATTGAAATTAAATACATTGTACATATAAACCAAACAGTCTCTGTGACAACTCAAATTTCAAGCAATTGCATGAAAACGTGCCCTTGCTGCTAGCGTAACAGACGTGACAAAGAAGTGGAATTGCTCACTTTTGCTGACGCCTTTTAACGCTTGCCCAGAGTGAGGGGCACGTCGACCGGAAGTAGTATGTCAGCTTTGTGCGTCTGCTCATTGTTACGTCATAGGTTGTTGATCACGTAACAGTTATCATATGTGCAAAAATATGACGTACTACTTCCGGTCGACTGTGACTGTGACGAATGATATCGAAACCTCCTTAATGACTCTTCCAGAGCGGCTTAGTATACAAGGAATACGCTTGATTAGTGCTAAAATAATGCTTGTGCCGAGAAGAAGTCGAACGTCAGCCATGCATCTTAAAAGAGAGCGTATTTGAAATTATTCACTGAGCACAAACCAGAATGTGTGATTGGGCTGTAATCTGGGGGAGATCTGGACTACATGTCTAGACTATAAACGTCAGAACATGTTCCTAAAACAATGTGAACAATTTGTTCCGTCTGATGTTGGTTAGCCCAATTAATCACGATCAATTATTTGCATATAAATCATTGACTACTGAATTCCGTAATTCCCATATACCTTGTGCAGTGATCGCCCGGTTCCAGTTGGCGAGGGGTTAATATTTACTATTTGGCAAATAAAGTGTTTAGTCTCATATCTACGTTTGCTGCCAACGTAGCCCCAGTATATTTTGAAGTCTATACCTCCTTCAAATATCAGAAATTCATGAAAAATATGCTGAATTATATCAAAATTTAAGTTACGTCGAGTAGAATCATTACGATTTCAATGTCAGTCCATCGTTTTCCCTGTGTATTCCTTATCTCAGATAGCGCATAATGCATAATGAAATGTATGTACATCCAGCATACGTTGGCTAAACGAATATGTATGAGCGTGATTTCATCTTTCTTCGCCTAAAATCACCCCCCCCCCCCAATTTGGCACCCACTATTCAAAGATTAGCCAGTATTCCGATAGCGAGGTTTAAGTTAACCCCGGTCTAAATCTGTGGTTTAAGTATGGTTGGCCAAAAGTACCAAAACTTTATTTACAATGTATAATTCCTATGTTAAATGCTCTCTATTCCCATGCTCTAATAATGTACAAAACTATTGAAATTTTTATTCCGAGATAGTTTTACATACTATGAGTGTCAAATGTGCTGGTAAATTAAACATCGACTGTTATAGATTGAAGCCTCTTTTGGCTTCCCATACTTAAACCACATATTTAAACTCTAGTTTAAGTTAAACCTGACATCAGAATACGGGCCCATGTCTACGCTATGAACTCAGAGTTTGTTCATGAAACATTGTGAGTAGTAATGGTTTCGACTTTTGGTTCTTGTTTCATAAACAAGATAAAGATCCTTTTTTTTTTGTATGGCAGTATACAAAAACTCTAGCCAGGACTGGTAATTGTTTCCTGCACTCAATAGTCACTAGCGCTTGGGATCTCCCTCGACAAATAGCTCCATAAAACAAGCAAAGGTGGTAAATGCGATTTTTAGATGAATTTTTAATGCTTGCCTACGTTTAGATAAAATGTAAAGGTCAGACCTACCTCCAAACAAAATGACGTACCTCAGGGTCTAATCGAATCGTTATATAAAATAAAAGTAACTTTTCTGACTTCTTGTAATGGTAAAACAAATATGGGCAAATTGTATCCATTCGTGTAAAATTATAGCTAAGCCGGACTCTCTAATAATGACTCGTTATATGCAATGTACACGCTCTAATTATTTTAATCTCTCGGATAATGTTAAAAACTATTTATCATCCATCACTCGAAAATAGACGTTATTCTGGAAGATAAAGGTGATTATGCGACTGGACAGGATTGGTGTCACCTTGTGCAGTGTTTATGGGGCAGTTTATTGCATCCGTATATTCATTGGATCCAAAGAGGTAAGGCCCCAGTTACATTGATCCCGGCAGCAACACGATTTAACACAACTCTTTGTTGATTCACCATTAACTGCCGCAGAACAAAGGGTCGTGTTGAATCGTGTTGCTTCCGGGGTCCTATGTGACCGGGGCTTAAACAAAGTGCACCGCAAATGGAAATGAAAAGTCTAAATGGGCAATAAATTTGACACTAAAATGTTTGATATACTAAGTGTCACTACATAGCGCATGTTTACAAATTAAACACTACAGAACCAATGAGGTCAATTTAATAATAAACTGGCCTATCGCCAGGTATTTGATAGTGATACATGTCATTTATGGAGCAGAGGTGTCCAATTGGCAGAGTGTTCAAGGCCTTTTTTATTTGAATTATTATGACTCTAGCTATAGGTTGACCTAAACCAGCACACATACACACACACACACACACACACACACACACACACACACACACACACACACACACACACTTACATCATTAAGGGGGTGTTGCTCAAAAGTTGCAATTGATCGCAAATTGCAGTTGATCGGAACGTGCCAATCAAATTCATTGTTTCATGCGCGTCTTCTTGAATGCGCATAGCGTGCGCGAATGAATGTGCGCGTTACGATTTATAAAGTTGCAATTGATTTGCAGTTGATTTTGAGCAACACCCCCATAGAGGAATAAATATTCCCGTTAGGTACCCTTTCATTTCACCTGGCTTTCGTGCAGTATAATATAAATACATTTCTTACTGAAGGAGATTGACGCCACGTATGGGCATCGAACCGTGATTCTTTGCTTGAAACAAGAGATGTAGGACCAGAAGTAGATTCGTGTTGTCCCCGTAAAGGTACTCTCTAAGCAGTGGTCCTTACTAAGCCTAAAACTTTTGATACTGAGATTATGCCAATGCTATCTCGAGTAGATATGAAACTACTGTGGAGGCGCCGTGGTGTAGTGGTCATGACTCTCGCTTTTCAACCAGAGGGTCGTAGGTTCGACCCTCTGGTCGAATTTCCTTCAGCAAGAAATTCATCCACATTGTGCTGCACTCAACCCAGGTGAGATGAAGGTACCTGGTATGAATATTTATTCCTTGAAACGCCAAGTGCGCTAATGAAGTGGCCGCCGGCCTAAAGCCAGGGTAATAATGATGCAATTGTAGAGCGCTTAGAGAATTCTTCATAAAGAGTTGATAAGCGCTATATAAAAGCCGTTCATTATTATTATTATTATTACTTCCATAATTCCAGACTATGGCCCGTATTCTGATATCAGGTTTAACTTAAACTTAAGTCTAATTCTGTGGTTTAAGTATTGGTAGCCCAAAGTGCCAAATCTTTATTTAAACTGCATAATTATTATGTTAACCATGTTAACTGCTCCTTTTCTCATGCTTTAATAATGTAGAAAACTATTAAAGTTTTATTCCAAGACAGTTTTTAATAATATGGGTGCCAAATGTGCTGATAAATTAAACACAGACTGTTACAGATTCAAGCCTCTTTTGGCTTACCATACTTAAACCACAGATTTAAACTCTAGTTTAAGTTAAGCCTGATATCAGAATACAGGCCTATAAGTCCAAACTTCTTATCTCTTCAAACACTACTTCTTCATCTTCTCCTTCTTCTCTTTCTCTTTCTCCCTTTCGCCCATACTCCCCACATCTCTCTCTCTCTCTCTCTCCCCCCCCCCTCTTTCTCTCTCTTTATCTCTCTCTCTTTCTCTCTTGCTATATTACATATTCTTTAAACGGTTACTCCAGGCCAAAAATAACTTGGTTTGATTAAAAGCGCAAAAATTAGGCGAACATATCAAAAAAAGTTTGAGCAAAATCGGACAATCAATAAGAAAGTTATGAATTTTTGAAGGGTTTTTAAAAATAATTTAAATAGTTATAATTTTAGCANTGAATGGGTACCTGGTAGGAATATTTATTCCTTGAAACGCCAAGTGCGCTAATGAAGTGACTGCCGGGCTAAAGCCAGGGTAATAATGCTGCAATTGTAGAGTGCTTAGAGAATTCTTCATAAAGAGTTGATAAGCCCTATATAAAAGCCGTTCATTATTATTATTATTACTTCCATAATTCCATACTATGGCCCGTATTCTGATATCAGGTTTAACTTAAGCTCAAGTCTAATTCTGTGGCTTAAGGATGGGTAGCCCAAAGTGCCAAATCTTTATTTAAACTGGACAATTCTTATGTTAAGTGCTCTTTTTTCTCATACTTTAATAATGTAGAAAACTATTAAAGCTCTTATTCCAAGACAGTTTTTAATAATATGGGTGCCAAATGTGCTGGTAGATTAAACACAGACTGTTCTAGATTCAAGCCTCTTTTGGCTTCCCATACTTCAACCACAGATTTAAACTCTAGTTTAAGTTAAGCCTGGTATCAGAATACAGGCCTAAAAGTCCAAACTTCGTATCTCTTCAAATTCTACTTCTTCATCTTCTCCTTCTTCTATTTCTCTTTCTCCCTTTCGCTCATCCTCCCCACCTCTCTGTCTCTCTCTCTCTCTTTCTCTCCCCTCTCTCACTTTCTCTCTCTCTTTCTCTCTCTCTTGCGCGCTATATTACACATTCTTTGATTATGTACGTATATGTATTAGTATCATCTACCCCCCCCCCTCTCTCTCTCTCTCTCTTAAACCATCATTATATACATATATATCTCACACACACACACACACATACACACACACTCTCTCTCTATCTACCTATCTGTGTCCCCTTTCCACCTCTTTCACCCGTTCCCCATCTATAATTCCCACCGTTCTCTCTCGTAATATCTCCTCCCTTTGGGGAATTCTATAATCCATTATCTTTTTATTGTGAATTAAGGTTCAAGGATATGCATGGCCTATGTCGTTTAAAGCCTATCTATTCTTGATATAACGACCACCTATAAATTTTTCAACAGATAGACAAATTCTTATCGCATACCACGTCATAATCATTAGCCCACTTTCCCTTCTGTTATGGCTATAAAGATGTTTTGCGCACTTCCCTTTCTTTCTCTCCCTCCCCTCCCCATGTCTCTCTCCCTATCTCTATCTCTCTCTCCCTCTCTCTCTTTCTCTCTCCCTCTCTCCATCACGTTTGGTACCCCTTAGCTCCATTGTCTTTTCATACATTATCCTCTTATCATGTTCCCCTCCTGTCTTCTCTCCATCCTCCTCTTGCAATCAGTTCACTTTCAATCAAAACTTGATATGAAATTAATCTATTCCGGCAGCCAAGTCGGGCAACCCTTGCTTTACAATGGCTCTCGAAGGGCGAGTAAGGGCGAAATAACAATGAACAAAATAAGCTAATATCCTACTCGCTGCCCCCCTTCTTTCAAGGGATATCTGCAGGCTATACCGTGCCCAGGTTGATATATCAAAACTTTAATTGAAAACTCCGTCTTGTGTTGGTGAACGGGTTTAATTGAATCACGGTTCCTATTGTCAAACCTTCACGATCACGCAGCATCAATCTATGCATGGAGGCATCCATGATGATGTGGGGTTTAGCTTGCAAAGGGTACAAACCCGGCTATTGTATCGAACGTGAATTAAGAATATTATGAGATTTTGGAAAATTCGCTCTTGTTTCAAATGGTATAATAATAATAATAATAATGATAATAATAATAATATAATAATAATGATAATAATAATAATAATAATAATAATAATAATAATAATAATAATAATAATAATAATAATAATAATAATAATAATAATCAGTTCTTGTATAGCGCATAACACATAGCCATATAGCATGTCCCTATGCGCTTACAGAGCAGGAAAAAAAATAACAGAATGAAGAGTGGAGAACGTAGACATTTTAAAAGACCTTGGAAGTATGGTACTCACAATTTACTGGAAAGGCAATGCGTTTTAAAAATCATTTCATACTTTTGTAAAGATTTCACACTTCATCTGCATATGAATATTGCAAAAGTCCAATTGAGTATTTCAATATAACAAAACGGGTGATAATTCATTGAATGGCTGAACTTAAATTATCCATGAATTATCAAAATCTATAGATACGTTATAATTGAAGGCCTAGAAAATGTTTGAAAACGTATCATCGGTTTATTTCCGCTACCTTTGAATAAGGAAAACCCGATATTGCAATAAAAATCAAAACCAAATACCCGGCCATGGCATTGTAATTTCTGTTACAAATTGCGTCGCTTGATGCTAGCTTGACTAATATTATATCGTCCTTTTGTTCGCTTTTCCTAAAGGGATTATCAATTGATTTATAGACGAGATTGATATTATTGATTAGCTTTAAAGGTGATATTTAATCAGCTATTTCATTTTAGGAATTGGATCAGGATAAGTTAAAAGCCGACAAGGTCAGCCCTCGAATGTCGCTAACGAAAACAAGGACATTGCCTAATAAACTACACCCCTGATTTTATCATCACAATTAGTCCAGTTGAGGACTATATGTTCTAGTAGCACCTACCTCTGTAAATTGCGTTGAACTACAGATTCTCACATATACCTGTGGACAGGTGGAAGCGTCGTGGTGTAGTGGTTTAGATTCTCATATGCCAGATGAAAGGTCGGCGGTTCGAATCTTACACATGGCATAATTTCCTTCAACAATAAATTTATCCACACTTTACTGCACTCAACCCAGGTGAGAATGGGTACCTGGCAGGAATGTATTCCTGAGAATGGTTGAGCGCCCGAGTGGCTTGCTCGAGAGTTATAGCCAGGGTAATAATATTTAAACAGAATTTAAAAACCTACCTGTTCAACATCGCATACGTCCTCTTGTTATTCTTCTTCAACTTCTCTCTTCTCTACTAAGTCAGAAACTTAAGTCTCATGTATTTACATTTTTTATAGTTGCGCCTTGAGCACTTTTTTTAAAAAGAGGATTTGGCGTCATATAGATTATATGTATTATAATTATTCTATGGTACCCAGTATCAAGCGCAGTAGGATATATGCATTTAGTGATTGCGCTATAGAAATTGACCTATTATTATTATCATTATTATTATTACTATTATTATTATTATTATCATCATCATCATCATTACTCCTTTGATTGTGCCTCATCAGACAAATATGTGTGATCAGAGGGGTATGTGAGACTCTGTGGTCGAGTGCTGTGGGGCAATTCCACGCTAAACGAGCCCACATTCAGACAAAAAAAATTAAGTTCAAGCAAAACACGATATAAACTATCTTCGAAAAGTTATGTCGAACGCAGACAATTAGATCCGTATACACCGTGTATTCAACTGTGCGGACACAACCATGACAAGCCGGTTCCGATTTCAATAACATTACAAAGAACCATTGAAATTGCGTTCGACTTAACTCTTCAAAAATAGTTGATATCGTGTTGCAAGAACTGGAAGAAAGCAAGTGATGAAAGAGCATTTTAAACCTTGCAAATGGAAAGCTAGAACAAAGTTCTTTAATATCTGCTGTTTTTTTTTTGTTGTTGTTGAATCTCTGAATCATTATTAAGATATGCATATTAGTGAGGTCGGTAACGGAAGGACATTATGTTGAGGCATTATGATGGTCCGAAGCAATGATGAATACTGTCTCATCCAGGCATCATGGTGATGGGTACNATTATGACAAAAGGCTTCATTTCTTTGTAACCACTCAAGAAAATCTCCTGAAATTTTCACCAGATATAGGTGAATAGTTATATGTTTGACATGCCAAACCGCATTTATTTTCATATTCATTTTCAAAAGTTATTAATCCTGAAAGCCCCGTTGTCATTTTTTTTTGGGGGACATATGGTATGTGTGATCAGATGGGTATGTGAGACTCTGTGGTCGAGTGCTGTAGGGCAATTCCACGCTAAACGAGCCCACATTCAGACAAAAAAAATTAAGTTCAAGCAAGAACTGGAAAAAAACAAGTGAGTAAAGAGCATTTCAAACCTTGCAAATGGAAAGCTGGAACAAAGTTCTTTAAGATCTGCTGATTTTTTTCTGTTTGTTGAATCTCTGAATCATTATTAAGATATGCATATTAATGAGGTCGGTAACGGAAGGACATTATGTTGAGGCATTATGATGGTCCGAAGCAATGATGAATACTGTCTCATCCAGGCATCATGGTGATGGGTACAGTGTTGATGTACAACGGGACTACAAAGACGAGACAACTTTTCCTCTAATTCAGGATCTCCAGTAAAAAAAGAAGTCACTTTATTCAGATGTTTTTGTTCCTACATCACCGTTTAACATTATCAACACATTAATGACTTATTCCTCTGTCATCTACGCTAAACAGTATCTTTAATGCTTCAATGGCGGATTTCACTTACAAACATCGCTTACTCTCATACACAATATCTAGTAAAAATCAAAGAAAAATGATAATCATAAGAATAAATTCACTTTATTTAAATGATGTTGTTCATATGCACATCACCAATTACCATTATCAATGCATCACTGGCGTATTCCTATCTTATTAATGCCATATGTTCTGAATGCTTCAATGGCTGATTTATATCCATAGCGCGCATAAATGATGAACATTTAATCACACCATGGAAATGTAAAAAAAAAAATGAATAAATAAGTGGGCTAAATTTAGCAACAACAACTGTATTGAACCAAGTCATAATATTCTCGGAGGATTTTCCATTTTGGATATTTCACCACCTAAATATCAGCATTGGAAGTGTTGCAAGTTTCATCATTTAAAATCTTATATTCTCTGACAGTGACAATTTGAGAGAGAAATATCGAAATGAATATTGATTTTCCATCAAATTGAATTCATATTTTGCATTTACACAATTGGCAGCCTAAATTATGTACAAGGTATCAGTTAACATTGATACATCGTGTGAAATTCAGTGTGGATTTTTCCTTCAATTAGGTACTTTGTGACCAGATAAGTGATACATCAACATTTACATTATAGTATATAAGGAAGGGAAAGCGAAACATTTATTCGGAAGTTTGCAGAAGTGTCGAGGACGGAGAGAGATGAAGACATGCGAACGAGAAGGAAAGGAGAGAGAAGAATACATAATCAGGGAGCGAGGGATGGATGGATAAAGAATAGAATAGAAGGAAAAGATAGAAAGCCGGAAAGAAAGAAAGAAAGAAAGAAAGGAAGAAAGAGAGAGAGAAACGTGTACACTGTAAGAGGACCGGTGTTAATTAGACATCAGCTAGAATCTATTAAGGACTGCACCAGACAAGTGTTAAAGTAAGACCCATTACATTCATTACAATGAATCCGTTTTAAGCCCCTGAGCAACACCAGTCGGTGTTTAAATGTATTGATTTGATTCCAAACGGGAGTTTTAACATTGTTTTGTGTGTGATCATGGTAGTCCTACAAAGATTCCGGCTGGTGTTAAATCTAACAGTGAAAGATTGATGACACTAGAGGAGTTCAGGGGCTGCCAGGGTGTGGAGATGACTAACCAAATAACCGTGACCCACAGGACCCTCCACACACACATACACACACGCCCGCTCAACTTCACCGAGATAAATGCTTTCATATCTAACAAAGATACATTCCAAATTCCTTAGGTCGAAAAATGAATAGAATGAATTGAAGTTATGGGCTATTCCAAGTTGGCGTTAAATTTGAAATATAATAGATTAAGTTTACAAACTTAGACGATTAGCTATCAAATTTAAGTAATAATGTAGAATAATGTAGCAATGTTTTGATTGCAATTGATAAAACAACATTATGTTACATGAAATGAAGAGTGGGCATCCAAATACATATTCATTTCGTAAGCGTTTTTAAACTCCCCTCGTCTATGTATTATTGACTTGATGAGGCACAAAGACAATTTTCAATTGTCTTATAATTTTCAATTGTTTATGTATTACTTTCATTACTTTGTTTTTTCTTATGGACCTCCAGGAAGAACAGTGCCATTGATATATCAATGGCTCTGAATGGAGTGCTCCTTCCGTTATTTTAGAATTGAAAAATATTTGTCTCTGTGTATTGAATTTTAGTTGTATTTATTCATTTATATTGTTTTCCATGTATTCTGATTTTTTCATGACGGCAAATAAAACCAAACCAAACCAAAGAAAATTTACTGAAATTAGCAATTAAGTAATCATTAATGAGTTTCATAATTTTAATGAATTGTTCTTTTTTTTTTGTTAAGGTTTGAAAAATTCTTACAATTGTTGCTAACAGTAGTCGTCGAAGAATGCGTGAAAGAGGAAGGAGGAGAGGCACAAATCGACTAAGATGGATGACCTTAAACAAATACCAATATCTTCCTCGTTTTCCGCGGACAGAAAGTAAACGAATGGTTCGTGATAGGCACGATATCATCACGTCATACCCAAATAGTCCTTGCCCTTCATGGTACTCTGCAATTTTCCTCTCTGTTCACTTGAGAAGGTCAAAATTTCACGCCCTTCAAACATCGCATTATGTCATTACAACTCTTGTGGACATTCCGTTTAGTAAGAGAAAAAGAGAGAGAGAGATGAGGAGAGAGAAGAGAGAGAGGGAGGAGAGAGAGAGATAGATAGCGAAATATATGTGGAGGAAGAAGAGAGAGAAGGGGGAGAGAGAGAGGGAGAGAGGGGGATAGAAGAGAGGGAGAGAGAGAGGAGAGGAGAGAGTAAGAGGGGGAGAGATAGAGAGAAGAGAGAGACAAAAAGACAGAGAGAAAGAGAGAGGGAGAGAGGGGTAGGGAGAAGAGAGAGAGGGATAGAAAGGGAAAAAGGGAGAGAGAGATATAGAGAGACAGACAGACTTACACACAAAAAACAAGAACTCACATATTTGAGTAATGTGACACTATAATGACACACAGTTGAGTATTTTCATAGATATACTCACCAGTGTGTCATTATAGTGTCACTTTTTGCGACTTTACTCAGATCCATGAGTTCTAGTGTTGTGTGTGTAGAGGGGAAGAGGGAGGGAAAGAGGGGGAGAGAGAAGAAAGAATAGAGAGAGGGGGAGAGAGGGGCAGAGAGAGGGGTAGGGGTGTCATGTGGAAGATGTAAAGGAAAGTGGTCAAATGAAAAGAGATGAGAAAGCGAGAGATTAATATATATATTTGCAGAAAGATATGACTGTCTTAAATAATTTCATCATAGTTTGTTTACTTCGAAAACAAAAGATTCTAAAATGATATTTGCTCTTCAATTTGTTTGGATTCAATATCGCGCAAAGCTTACCAGACTGTTAAAACAAATCGGGATCATTGTCCACTTTAATTTTTTTTTTACTTTGAACATTCGAATGGTGACGCATAAATAATTCATTATCCTTTGTCGAATCCATCCTTCAATATTTGGAACAGTTATTTGTAGTATTAGAGACGATTTGTCTCCAGAAATTTGCTTTTAAAGGCGATTAATCTCCTTTTATGAATTAAAAGGGTTCGATGTCACAACGAAGGCCATTGCCCTTGTACATCACTTTATCAACCATTATATGAATTCATGAATAACAAGCTTTCAAATAACCTTTCCATCGACACATTATATGAAATTTGTTTGCCAATTCTTTGTCATTTAAACCATTATCAGATTTTACATCGCCCATTTCCTAGAGTACAAATAATACAGGAAAAATTTGTAATCAATTATCGAATAAAAAAAAAACATGTTTACAATCCATGTGTTTGATTTGTAACTAGCGAATTGTGTAAAGCAACTAATTTTACCCAGTACCGGATTACAATTGTATAAAAATAAATGATGTTATTCGGCTTTACAGGATATATTGATCCGGGGTTTGCATGGATGGATACCTAGATTAAACATTCCAGTATTTTCAGTCTTGCCAGTTCTACGCCTCTTTTGCTTGGTAGCAAGCAATATTCAATGGGAAATTGAAATAGTGAGATAGTGAATTTGGAAAGCGAGACGGCGTCTGTTTCATATTTCTAGATTATTATCAATTGATTCCCTCATAAATTCCCAACACGAATTTTCCAGAGTCATACGTTGTAAGTTGGCAAGTGCCAATCCCTCTTTCTCTATCTCTCTCTCTCTTTATCTCCCAATCTCTCTCCCTCTCTCTCTTTCTTTCTCTCCCTCTCTCCCTCTCGCTCACACACACATCGTTTGTCTAACTTTCTAACTGCGCATAATATGTTTCCGTTTTTATGTCCATAATGAACATTTTTATATTCCTGCATTTATGATCCCAAAACGCCATTTTTTTTTCCTAATTCCACATGGGCATTACAAGCCTTCATGTCTGCCTGAGCTTCAAGAATAATCGTTTAAGGCGAAACACGAATATCGATCACATTACCACGCACTCAATGGTAGTGACCTTATAACATGATGTCCTAGAAAAGTAGGATGGCAGGGGGTTGGGAGAGGGCTTTCTCATTGTTTTTCATGAGGTTGCACTTTATTCTCTTTGCAGAGTTTGAAAAGAATCAAGCAAATAGGCGGATTGTAACCAATAATCGTGTAAATGAAAAGCTAGCCGATTGAAAAACGGTTATCTAAAATATACGAGCACCGGTGGGGGGGGGGGGGTTGTGCATGGGGCGTCAAAATTGCTGAGATGACTATGTGTGCATGTGAGTAAAGAGGGGTGCCGGAAGAAGGTGATTTTTTGCTTGTCAACCCAGCTCGGCAGGAGTCAAATCTGGTGAGGGGGGTGCCGAGTTTGAGGTGATGACCACATTTTTTGCTTGCTTTGCTTTTCAAGGGGGGGGGGGGCGCAATAGTCGAGCTCTCGTGTCTCAAAATACTGGGTGTGTACATGTAATGTCTGAGTAATTCAGCGCTATGCCCCAACAAGATCACTTCGTTATTCCTTTTCTGCCCTTCACACCATACCCAAAGGTTTTTTTTTAAACCAGGGGAACGATGATAGACATGCAAGCGCTTCTTCTTGGACTATCCTATCTGGGCCCTATTGCATAAATAGTTGCGTTTAAACGCAACTCAGAGTATTGAATGCAAGCCATAATTCCGTTCCTCTTCTTCTCTTCTTCTCCCAAACTCCCTGTCTCTCTGGCTCAGCACTCTGCCCTAGCTCCCCCCCCCCCTCACTCTCATTCTCTTTTATCTCACTCTCTCTCTCTCTTTATATCTCTCTCTCCCTCTCTCTCTCTCTCTCTCTCTGTCTCTCTTCCATCCCTCTCTCTCTCTCTTCCATATCTCACCCCCCCCCTCTCTCTCTCTCTTTCACTTTATCAATCTCAAATTCTCTCTGTCTCTCTCTTTTTTTCCTAGCTCAAACAAGAAGTAATATCCGATCGAGTCTGAGCAATGACCCTCGTCCACCCCAGCATGTAAATGCACCCCTGTGTATCTTGATGTTCTCTACCCACTAACTAGATTAGGAATCTAGGAGAAATCGATCAAACAAACATTATGTAGACAGTAATTTATCCAAGACTTAAAAGAGCGCAAGCTTCTTACTGCATGTAGATAAACGTTGAGTGTATCGTTCTTTTTTCACGAAGTAACGGGAGCCAAATGGCATTGTTGCATTAAACAAAGAAATCCCGACATAGCGCCAATTCAATTGGCATCCTATCGATCAAAAACGCATTAATGCTATAGAAAGACACGTTTCGATTGATTTGTAACTCACTTTTGTGTAACATTACCCTCTGGCTCCCATGTCTTCGTGAAAACACAGACGGTATAGTGTATTGAGTTTGCATCTTATAAAGACTGATGTGATTTTTTGGGACATGTTAATGCAGCCGTCAATATCTGAAAAGTGATACCACAGAATAAGTTGCATTTAATCTTTGTTGAAACAGAAAAGGCGTTTTACATGTTGACATGGCTTTAGTTAAGTTATTTCTCTTCCGTTATTATCAAGACTCCAATCACAATTTTTAGTGTCTATAGGTGTACAGGGCTTTATTGCATAAATATATTGCAAAATATTGCATATTGCAACTCAGAAAATTAAACGAAAGTCCTTAATACACGCTCCTGATTGGTTTTAAATGGAGTTGCTGAAATTTTCTGATTTGGGTTTAAACACAACTTTTTATGCAATAGGGCTTGGGGCCTGTAACATAAAAGAGATACGATAATTTTTGCGATTAATCGCATCTCTATGGTACACATTTGGCCTTAGACTTACGATAAATATCTATCGCAAGTTTAATTGCATCTTTTATGTTACAGACTCCTAACAAGTGCACAAGTTGTTATCCCAATCTCCATGTCGAAAGTTGGAAATTTCAATGGTTAACATGGCTAAAGCGAGTGTGATGATGGTACAAAAATCACGAGAGTGCATAACTGCCACCTCTTTTCAGGAAAGTAAGTTTATATTGCGCCCTAAAAGGTGCTAATTGCGATACATTTATTACTTTAGGAAGAAAAGTTTTACCTTTCTTTCTTGAGTACCATCTTTTTTTTCTACTTCGTCGGCTTATTACTCCCTAGTAACCATGGTAACCCAACCTGCAAGTCCCCATTTCCAACCAATG
>BQKZ01000429.1:35053-37553 GCA_036244855.1 Temnopleurus reevesii | reverse complement strand
GTGTTTGTGGAATTTCTTTATTTTATTTCTTTATTTCAGGAGGGTTGCCCAGTCAGTGATTACAGCACTGTTTTTCACAGGGGCCCTGCAACAGAAAAACACAAGAAAAGTACAAAAGTAAATAAAATCTTTACAAAAGTACAAAAAGTAAAGAATTTCAAGGATTAAAAAATGAAGTCAGTGAAACAGGATTGGGAATCATGTCCAACTAAAAAAATGTCGAAATATGTATTTTCTCTCTCGTTTTTTTTTTAATGTTTCTTTCTTACTTTCTGCCTTACTTTATTTCATTTTCTTCATTCGTATGCCGCGGTGTTTTGAAATTACAGTCGGTGCTCAAACGAGACACAATAGATAATTAGATTGTGTACATCCCTCACGTTCTTAATTTTATAAGCATTGCATTTTTCTCTATGATGAAATGGAATGTTTCATATACGTCTTTGGTTTAACATAAATTGGATTGATACATAATATGATTAAGTTGTATGTGACAATCTGTATTTTGACCCATGCTTCTTTAAAACAAAATCAAATTCAAGTCCTATTTTTTATTACTTGATTCAAAGAGAGTCAAAGCTACAGCAATAAATATGTAATAGTTAGCAAGATACACAACTCAATGAATAACGTATTTTTGTAAGATGACTTTTATCATATTCATTGAATGACTTTGTAATGCTAATATACATGTTCCAGTGTTTGCAGTCCTTGCTCATCCCAAAATGACATTAATCTTTCTCTCTCTCCATCTCTCTCTTTCTCTCTCTCTCTCTTTATCTCTGTCTCTCTTTCCCCATCTATCTATCTGTCTGTCTCTCTTTATAGATCCATCTGTCTCGCAATCTTTCTCTCTCGCAATCTTTATCTCTCCATCTATACCCCCTCTCTCTCTATTTATCTCTCGCTCTCTCTATGTCTATCTGTCTATCTATCTATCTCTATCTATCTATCTATCTTCCTCTCCATCTCTTTCTCTCTCTTTCTCTCTCAATCTTTGTCCCTCCATCTATTTCACTCTCTCTCTTTCTCTCAATCTTGCTCTCTCGCAACGTTTGCTCTCTATTTATCTCTCGCCCTCGATCGATCTCTCGATCTCTCTCTTTATATATCTATCTTTCTATCTATATATCCATCCCTCTCTCTATCTATCTTTCTTTCTATCTCTCTCTCAGTCTCTGGATCTATCTCTCTCTCTCTCTCCCTCGCCGCCGCCCCCTCCCTTCTCTCTCTCTCTCTCTCTCTCTCTCTCTCTCTCCCTCACCCTCCTTCTTATTATGTGTACTCTTCTCTATCTCTAACAAACATGCTTGCTGTTATATCCCAAACCACTTCACTGTCCAAACTCCATGCATTATCATATCCTATTCCACAATGTTCCAAGGTCGAAATGTTCAAGAGTCAGACCACTGGATGGGATGGTACAATCGCTTTCTTCTAAATCCCTTTCACAAATTTGCATTGGTTCCCAACTTATACCCAGTGTTAAAGGTAGAATACTTTTTTTTTTCACCCTAAAATTTGACTTTCCAAGATTGTTGTGTTATGTTGAAGAGACAGTGCTAAATGTTAGAACTTATCACCAATCAATTAAGCACAAAGATTGGTCATGATATTAAGCGCATTTATAGTTATTCCAATAATAATTCTTTTATTCGAGGCCTCGAATTAATGGACCGTGCGTTCAAAATTCAAGACGACCGTTGAATGTCCATTGACCAGCGCGCTAGATTCTCTCTCGGTGCTTATTCCGCATGCTATGTGTATGCGGCAGTGTATTGAATGAAGTTCACGCTAAACATGCATGAACAGGGCTGTGCGTGGCAGTGTCATTAAGGGAATATGCGCTAGACGTATCATGTAACCGTTGGTACGATACGGTGAGAAACTGAGAAAGATGACGGACAATGGAATAGATATTTATTTTAATTAAATGTCATAGACTACTAATGACTAAAATATTTAATTGGAGTTATTATTTTACAAGTTGTATACATAATAGTAAAGTATACAAATGTAGTTTTTAACCTTTAAATCAAAGTTATTTAGCGGACATTGTATGGACAGGAGCAAGCAGGGGGTGATGACGGGTATTTGCTAACAAGTGCGTTCATTGAACGCAAGCCGAAGGCCTCCAACATTAGACAATCGTATGTGTCCTATATGCATATATATCAAATCAATTTAATCTACGCTTGAAATGCGTTAGATGTGAATGGCCTGATAATTTAAAGGTTCAAACTGCATTTGCATACTTTACAATTATGCTTACAACTTGTTTTGTACCTCGGATATACCAAAATAATAACTTGAATTGAATATTTTAGTCATTAGTAGTCTATGACATTTAATTCAAATAAGTATCTATTCCATTGTCTGTCATCTTTCTCATCGTATCGTGCCAACGGTAGTGCGATACGGCTAGCGCATAGTACCTCAATGACACTCACACACACAGCCCCGTTCGTGCATGTTTAGCGTGAACGTCAATACACTGCCG
>BQKZ01000429.1:5894-19189 GCA_036244855.1 Temnopleurus reevesii | reverse complement strand
CCCCCCCCCCCCCCCCTCCCCATAAAAAATAAGGAAAAACAACGACAACAACTGTATAAAAGAAATAACTTTCGATGTGGGTTGACAACGTGCAGTTTATTACTTTATACTTCTCGCATAATATTGCATAGAGATACGAAGGCATCTGGAATTCTATATACATAATGTGGATAACCACCATTCTCATTTCTAAGATAAAAGTTGCATACAAACATACTTAACAAACATACTCTTCATATATTATTCTTTGTCTACAAAAATACACACATCTGATATCACCATCTGACATATAAACCCGCCTGCTGTTTAATTAATTGCAGCGATATTGAATAACGATTGCACTAAAAATTCCTATATAATAACTTTCTTCCCGTACTATTTACAATATTGTTATACATTTTATACACATTATCTGACACATTTCGTCTTTTATACATTGTTTTATTTTAAATTTCTCATATCGATTTGTGATGGCAAAATAAGATGGGATTACCGCTCCTCATTGGCTTGCTCATTCATTTGTTACATACGAGCGATTGTGATTTCCATTTATAACAAGAATAATCATTTAAATTACTAAGGCGCCTTGTGCACTCAGCATCTATCATCACCTATCATTATCATCAAATATCATGACTTACGTTATCCAGGATAGCTCAACATTGTTAACTGGAAAACACCAGTTTCACTGTAGGTTTTACAAAATAAAGCTTTTACGCATTGAATTCATGTATTGCCAACTCGAAATTGCAAACTCAACAAAAAAGAACACATTGTTTTTATGTAGGAACTAACAATGTAAAGTGATTTAAACGATTATAACTTCAAATCGATTTATTGTGCTTCTTACCGATTTCAATTATACGGAAGACATTGGGTGTGTGGAGGACGATGGTTATAAATGAAATTGGTTTGAAGTCCAAGATTGGAATATCACAGATAATAAATAAGCGACATGTCCGAATACACTTGAGTAACAGATAATTAATTCAAATTAAATGATAAATATACTTGACATATTTAAAGCAGTTCATTAACACTACTTTATTAAGTAATTGCGACTGATATTGTACTCCAAATGAGAACAAGCTGTTATTAATATAAACTTTACAAAAAAAAAACAGATAAGAACTCTAAGCATTTTAGTCCTTTCGAGCTCAGTTAGAAAACTGTTTAATAGGAAGACAATATATTGATCATTGTTCATTGGTTAGTTTTTACCAGACGTAGCATTCACGTAAACATATATGATTATAACGATACTCTTATAACAAGTAAAACAAATATTATGACATACAATTTGACATACGAGCATTAAAAATGAAGATAAGATATAAACCCTTTTATTCATCTCCGTATAAAATAAAAGGTCTTAGGATATTAAAGATCATTTTATTGCTTATTATCCCATTTTTTTGTGAAATTACATTATAACATTTACATACACACCGACCCCTTCTAGAAAGTGTTTCACATAAAGCGAAAAATGCATAATGCATAATTACATGAAAATTTGAGAACAGGACCAGTTCAAAATTAAAATGACCAAACGATATTATTTTTTTTTTACAGATTTCTGCGTTGATATAGCAATAACTCCGTTATACCATTTAGCGTTTGATTATAATCTCAATCGTCACTGGTATTGTTACAACACCCTTTTTATCATTGGACATATGAACACCGAATAGAAGTTAATCAACACCCATAGTTTCGAAGTGCTAATTTTTCCCGTTCAAATCAATGACCTAGAAGAAATGTTTGAGGAGGACCAGTTCAAAATTAAAATTACCAAACTTTATTATTTCTAGACAGTTTTCTGCGTTAATATAGCAATAACTCCTTTATGATTACAATCAATAAATCTAATTCGTCACTGGTGTTGTTTCATCACCCTTTTCTTCTTTTTTGTTGTGGGACATTATGAACACCGAATAAGGGTTAATTAACACCTATAGTTTCGAAGTGCTAATTTTCCCCGTTCAAATTAATGACCCAGAAGAAATGTTTGAGCAGGACCAGTTCAAAATTAAAATGACCAAACGGTATTATTCTTTAAACCAATTTCTGCGTTAAGATAGCAAATTATTTCCTTTATTTCCTTTGATATTTGATTACAATCAATTTCATTCATGACTGGTGGTATTCCGACCCTTTATTTTGGTTACTGATTTTAAAAGGGATCGACGTGAGTTGGGGATTACCGACATTTATTGTGTACAACTATCAGACTATACAGATCATGAAATATCGTATCACAGAGCACTCTAAATTGCTTTCATTAGTAGTCTTAGCGACTAGATTCATCCACATTATTCTCATATGCTTTTTTTTGTATCATTGGGTGTTTTATATTTGTAAAAATGAAAATATAATTGTCTCATGTTCAATTCAACAGTGATCCACCTACATAGCATCAATGTCGTTTCATTGACATTATTAATTACCATGGCAAGATAAATGCTTAATGTACGTGCTCGGCAGGTTAGCTTCGCTATTAATGTAATTACATAATCCATAATTTAACCCATTGACCTTTAACAAACCCCAGTCACGTAGAAGCCCCGTTTAAGCACGATCCGTAGTCCAGTTTGGTCTTATATAATATAGGTTATGTGTCTCTCTTGTTCAAGGGCAATTAATAGGGTTAATAAGAACCGACTAAGGCTAAAATGTCACATTTTTCCTAAATGGCTAACGTTTACTTATAGCGTAAATAAGTTTTATTTCAGCAACAGACGTTGGCTTTTAACGCAAAGGTATGAGTGCGCCTTGGGACATTTCATAGGACCAACCGTGTAAAAGAAATTTCAAGTTATCAATTGTGAACGGTTGTAACGGAACTGAGATCTGCATTCCACACAATAAACATTCCTAGCTAGGCAATTTGGTGAAATATCATACGTTTTCTGTATGGAATAACCCAGAAAGATCCAAGCACCACGATTTGGTTCCATAATGTTTAACCACTCACATACTAAGGGGGTGTTGCTCAAAAGTTGCAATTGATCGCAAGTTGCAATTGATCGAAATGTGCCAATTGAAATCATTGTTTCATGCGCGTCTTGTTAAATGCGCATAACGTGCGCGAATGAAGAGGCGCGATACAATATGCAAAATTGCAGTTGATTTTCAGTTGATTTTGAACAACACCCCCGTAGTATGATCAACGACAGGTTATATTTTGTAACCACGACCCTATTGCATAATAAGTTGCGTTCCAATACAAGTCACAAAATCTAACGCAACTCCAATTTCAACCAATCATGAGCGTGTATTTAGGACTTGCGTTTGACTTTCTGAGTTGCATTTAAACGCAATTTTTCATGCAAGAGGGCCCCATGTCATGAAATCTGAGATTATGCGAAGTTCGCGACTTGGGACGAAAAGTTTGTAACCCAAGTTGCTTAATGCTTTTTCCCATGACACTTGGATTGACTCCCCTGCCCCGGGACGGACGCAAAGTTTTTAACCAAAATTGCACAATATTTTTCGCTTTCTGGTCGTACAGTTTGTGTCATGGGGCATGCAATTCATCCCGTGGGGAACAACTTTGCATCACCGGTCATGAACTTCACGTTCAAAATCGAAGATTTCATGACCTAGTCGCAAAACTCACTTTGGGGCTCCCATGGTATTCGATCCTGGGAGGTGTTTCACCAAGTTAAGAAAGACTTTATGCACGACTTTACGTTCGACTGGTATCAGTTCTTGCGCTGAATACGCGTAATGGTATTCATCATTTATCATAAGAACTGATACCAGTCGAACTTAAAGTCATGCGTAAAGTCATTCTTATCTTGGTGAAACACCGCCCTGGAAGCCATTTCATAAAACTTTGTCAGCAAAAAATTAGTCAGCGGAGACAAATCCAGTGAAATCCTTGATTGTGATTGGCTAAAACTACTGTCGCTGACTGTTGTTATAACACCTGTCTGAAAATCCGCACTAATTTTTATGAAATGGCCACCAGGGAGGTGTTTCACCAAGTCTTTCTTAAAGTTACGCACAATTTTAAGTTCGACTGGTATCAATTTTTCCGCTGACTGCGCGTACTATTATGAATTATACGCACAAGAAGGGATACCAGTCGAACGTAAAGTCGTGCGTAAAATCTTTCTTATTTTGGTGAAACACCTCCCTAGTTTCATAAAACCGTATCACTGATATTGGATTTCGGATGCGTGGTAGAAATCGTCCAAGAACGAATGCAGGAAGTCGAAGGTCGGACGCTTCTCGGGTTGGGCGTCCCAGCATTGCCGCATGATGTCGTAAAGTTGATCGGGGCATTCCACCGGCTTGGGCATGCGATAGCCTCGTGAAACCTGGTCCAAGACTTCTCGGTTCACCATTCCTGTAAATTATAACGGACGTCAAGATAGAGCTCAGTTCATGACATGATCTAATATGATTAATCTTTAAAAGCCCAAGCTATTTCGATGTTTTTGTGGCCCAAGGGCCTGTGCCCCTCCTTCCCCCCCCCCCTTCTCGGGAACTTCCAAAATATTTGAGGGTTTGGTATAACATTTAGCACATGGGTAGAGCAATTCGTAATCTACAATTTGGAACCATTGTAATTTCTCAAGGTCATCTGATGAGGGTGCAATTCATTAAAATATACTTAAAAAGGTTAAATTTTGTTACTGTTCTCATATATTTTATCAAAAGCAATATCATGAACTGGAATATGACTGAAATGTGTTTTTATACATATATAGCAGCTTAGGAACATGTTCCATGACTTTAGCTAATATATTCAATGCTTTTAAATGTCAAAATATGGCAATAAAATCATATATTTCATGAGAGAGGGCGCCAGACAGCTTTCAAAAATATTGTGTTATTCCTTGACATTGTTACAATATTGTCGTTGCGATTCATAGTACAGTAATTGGATTGGTGATTAGCTTTGTTTTCGAATACAAACTGCTGGTCATTTTGGCCAGCGATGGACACTGTGATGAATCCGTATATGTATTAAATCATAAATCAATTTAAATACGGTATATATTACTATGTTACATCTCCATTCGCCTGCTGTGTGGTGCATGTAAAGCAAGAAATTCTGTGTTTAAAATGTTTTTCATTAACTTTACCTCTATCTATGTTCATGCCTCTTTTTAATGATCGACCTCAATTTTTTTTCTTTTATTTTTTAAACACCGTTTTCCTATACAAATGTATGAATAATGATTCTTCTATTAATCCAAGATATATCAAGATCATTAATCTCATACTAACGAGGTTTTGATATAACTTCCAGCCATCATGATGTTTCGTTGCCCAAACGACCAAAGTGAGTCTTTATAGAGTTTGATAAAGCCAAGTCGGGTTGGTAAAAAGTCATGCTCACAGAGCATTATATATGCCTTACATTACGAGATTAATAAGCTTAAAGGCGGGGCGACATGACGTCCAGAGGGCGTAAACTGGTTGCAAACTATCCGAGGCCATTCTGATTGTGAAGATTGACGAACAGAAAAATCACAGCATTTTTAATCTGGAATAGTGAGTGAGCAAGGTATATTTCTCTAAGCTCACATCTCGGCAATCACAAACGTATGTGTTTCGCACTTATTTAGGAACAAAAATCAAAGCCGAATGGGGGTACGAATCAAAGTTACACACGGCGACAAAAGGGATCGGAAATTCATACAAAGTATTCCGAGTTTCTGAGCTTGGCAAGGTGCGTAAGCAAGGAAATGTTCAAATATCGTTGTTGCCAATACGCAACACACCGTCCTTGCGCGCTCGCAACCGGAAGTCATGACGCCCTGACTTTAATATACCACACATATGTCAACAGCCAAATTTACCTGGATACGGGACACGCCCCTTAGTGATGACCTCATAGATGAGAATACCAAACGACCAGACATCAGATTTAATGGTGAACTTTCCAAAGTTTATTGCTTCCGGGGCAGTCCACTTAATCGGCATTTTCGCACCTGCCACAAAGAAGAAAAAATAGAAATATTAGATGTAGTTGTTATCCAGGCCCTATTGCATTGAGCTTTCTTTACTCAAAGCAAAAAAAAAAAACAATACAACCTGTGCAGATACAATAAATATATTATGAGTGGCAAACTCTACGTTAAGGCGATAGATAATGTTTTACTTTCTTTTTTAAATTAAAAAACATCTGAACTGCTGGATCCTAAATTCTATCCTGGTTATTTGGTGTTGAATCTGAATGAAAGCTGCATAATAAGCGTTACACGAAAGTTTTAAACAGCATGAACGATGATTTAGATTGACAGTAATCCAGCATTTCATTGAAATAGATGGATTGTTTTTAATACTGAAATAAAAAAAAATGACAGCGGTGTGGCAACTTTTATTCAGCCCTTGGTGTTGCACAAGAAAAAAATAACAAAATGGTGCTAGATTGAAACGTTTATTGAGACGTGTACATTCTTTAAAAGTTTGGGCAAAAGTCTATCTAAAACTTGGCAATATAAGATTTAGGGTTGTATGATGAAATTGCAAAATTCTACCCCGAACTTTGCATATTCTACACAACTATTGGTTTAGATATGCCCATCTTCTAGTGGAAATGCAAAATTCGACCATGAATTGAAAATGCTTTAAGCAATATCCGGGTGGATATTATGTTGCTAAGGGGGTGTCGCTCAAAAGTTACAATTGATCGCAAGTTGCAGTTGATCGGAACGCGCCAATCAAAATCAATGCTTCATGCGCGTCCTGTTCAATGCGCATACCGTGCGCGAATGAAAATGCGCGTTACAATTTGCAAAGTTGCAGTTGATTTGCAGTTTATTTTGAACAACATCCCCTAAGTGTTCAATAAACCTTTGACCAATGTTTTCAAAGTGTAAAGCAAATTTTTGTCATACCTTCTCTTGCGATGTATTCATCCTCTATAATCCTGGAAAGACCAAAGTCGGCGACCTTACAGTTCCTATGTTCACCGACCAGTATATTCCTTGCTGCAAGATCTCTGTGTACAAACCGTTGGGATTCCAGATACGCCATACCATCCGAAACCTGAAAAAAGGCAATACATTTTTTATTGATATATACGGAGGTTTCGATTTCATTCGTCACAGTCACAGTAACAGTCGACAGGAATTCGTCTCATTGCTACGTGCGCAACTACCTCTGACGTAACAATAAGCAGACGCGCAAAACTATGACGTACTACCTCTGGTCAACGTGCCCCTCGTCACAGTTGGCTGAAATCGAAAACACCATAATATATACATGTACGTCGAGCTTGTTTTCCCCTGACGAAGGAAACGGGAGACTCCACAAACTCGGGACAATTTAGAATGTTTATATCAAATTGGCTAAAATCAATGCAGCGCCTATGATTGCCAGCAACACACGACAATATCATCCGAAGAAGCTGCTGACTATTCCATGCCGAACACAACTCTACTCCAATTCATATTTCCCCCGGANCAAAGTCAGCAACTTTACAGTTCCTATGTTCACCGACCAGTATATTCCTTGCTGCAAGATCTCTGTGTACAAACCGTTGGGATTCCAGATACGCCATACCATCTGAAACCTGAAAAAAAGGCAATACATTTTTTATTGATAAATACGGAGGTTTCGATTTCATTCGTCACAGTCACAGTCACAGTCGACAGGAAGTAGTACGTCATAGTTTTACGCGTCTTCTCATTGTTACGCGCGCAACTACCTCTGACGTAACAATAAGCAGACGCGCTACTTCTGGTCGACGTGCCCTTCGTCACAGTTGGCTGAAATCGAAAACACCATAATATATACATGTACGTCGAGCTTGTTTTCCCCTGACGAAGGAGATGGGAGACTCCACAAATTCGGGACAATTTCGAATGTTTATATCAAATTGGCTAAATTCAATGCACAACATCGTTCACCGGAAAAGCTGTGATGCTTGCAGTGTTGCATTTGTTTGAACCTGTAAGCGCGCAATGTTGCTTCCTACGCGGAAAATATGGGGCGGAGCAAATATATCCATATTTACAAGCTATAGTAGTTTATGTATTGGCAAATGAATAACTAACACGATATAAACTATTTCCGTGAAATAAAGTGGATCGTAGATAATAGATCGATACACCGTGTATTCAACTATGCTAACACAACAATCACAAGCCGGTTCCGATTTGAATAGCCTAACAAAGGATCATTAAATTGGCGATCGACTTAATTTTAAGGAAATAGTTTATATCGTGTTAGATATTCATTTGCCAATACATGAACTAGTATAACATGTAAATATGGGTATATTTGCTCCGCCCCATACTTTCTGCGTATGAAGCAACATTGCGCCTTTACAGGTTCAAACAAATGCTACACTGCGGGCATCTTTTTGGGGTGCAACCTTACAGCTTTTTCGGTGAAAATCAAACCACAAAGGCTACGGCCATGGTAATAATGCTGCAATTGTAGAGCGCTTAGGTAATTCTTCATAAAGAGTTGATAAGCGCTATATAAAAGCCGTTCATTGCTATTATTATGATGTTGCATTATACGGAGTGCGCAAAGGATTTGAACCTGACCGTTAGTTCTAGCTTGCGCTCAATGAGCGTACGCAAAGCGTCACTCCACCGTATGATCGACTTCCGTCTTCGTTCGTCCAGGGAGCGTTTTTAATCTCCAAATTCGCCAGGCCGACGCAGGCTAACAACGCAAAGATGTAAATCGGCCTTTAGTCTTATTTTCCTCGTGAATTGTGTAGATTATGTACAAAAGAAATATCTGACAGACCGGCACTTTTTGCATTAAAGGGTTTTCAAACGAATTTTTGCCCTACATCAACGAAAGCAGCATCGACAATACCATTATCTATCATCAACTTCAACATCTACCACCATCATGAAAATCATCACCGTCACTATCATTCGTCCCCGTCTCTGTACCTGAAAAAGATATCTACTTGATTGCGACCAACTTGGTAAGGTAAGAGCAAACTGCTTAATGGCTATTAACCCCAAAATCCCCTAACAACTGGGGCATAAACTTAATTGACTAGGAGATAGAAGGTGGGTTAAACCATAACAACAAAAAAACGAGCGGAAAATAGATACGATAGACAGAAGCAAATTATATTGGAGATGGTGAATGAAAATGTACTATCATGTTGTTAAAATGTCTAATTTGATTTGAGTCCTTTCGAAAGGAAATTGATAAAGAATACATAGCTAGATGAATAATAATTATATAAGATAATATAAAAGATGGGTTCTGTACTTGTCGGACACGCGTTATTTTCCGTTACTTTCAAGATATCTCTTAAATTAAATCAAATCTGACTTCAATGACCACGGTGAAAGTCGTTAAAATTTCTCAAAAAATAAACGTATCCCCTAATTGTATTTCATTGCATATATTTAACATGACAAGACACTAAAAAATGTTTGACTAGGTTAAAGAGATTTTCTAAAGAGTATATGCGACTAACCTACGTGACTAACCTGACCAGTTGACGAGTTCTGGTTCCTTTGGATGTTTACCATCTTCAACGTGTAGGTATTGCAACAGACACCCATGTATCATGAGTTCTGTCCTGTTTAGGGATTTTATGACTGTTTCAGCTTCCCAGTGACTAGGACCAATCATATGACTAGGGAACAAGAATGTTTCTGACTAACCTGAGCAGTGATATCAATGAGTTCTGGTTCCTTAAGATGTCTACCCTCTCTATCGTGTAGGTATTGCAATAGGCACCCATGTGTCATTAGCTCTTTCACGATTTGACTAGGTTAAAGCGATTTGCTAAAGAGTCTATGCGACTAACCTATGTGACTAGCCTGACCAGTTGATGAGATTTGGTTCCTTTGAATGTTTACCATCTTCAATGTGTAGGTATTGCAACAGACACCCATGTGTCATTAGCTCTGTGAAGATGTGACTAGGTTTTGTTGAGGGACCTTAGGAGTGTTTCAGCTCTCATGTGACTAACTTCAATCATGACTAGGGAGCAAGAGTGTTTCTGACTACTCTGTGCAGTGATATCAATCCTTCAGATGTCTGCCCTCTCTATCGTGTAGGTATTGCAATAGACACCCATGTATCATGAGCTCTGTCACGATGTAATAAGGTCCTATTTAGTGATCTTAATAGTGTTTCAGCTCCCCCATGACTAACTTCAATCATGACTTGGGAACAAGAGTGTTCCAGACTAACCTGAGCAGTGATATCAATAAGTTCTGGTTCCTTAAGATGTCTACCCTCTCCATCGTGTAGGTATTGCAATAGACACCCATGTGTCATAAGCTCTGTCACGATGTAAATTGGTTCTTGGACCTGAAAATGAACAATCATAACAACAATCAAAACACGGTTTAGTATGAAGGATGGGGTATTTTCAAAATTCATATAGAATCGAACTCTCTAAAGACGTTCAATAATGTGAAGAAAACATCGGTACGCACAAAAACAAACTATACACGTTGGATAAAAATTTCATATAAAAAGACGGTGTGCCTTATTAAGCCAATTATTTTATTTTAATAACGTCCCAAATTTTCGGGAGCACCTGCCTCCTTCCTCAGGGGAAAATCAAGTTCTGATCTCTGAAGAAGGAAGCAGGTGCCCCCGACAATTTGGGACGTTATTAAAATAAAATTATTGGCTTAATAATGCACACCGTCTTTTAAGATATTTTGTTTCAAAATATTGCCAGTACCTGTACTAACTGAGTATAATACGTTGGATCAAGATATATATAAATGTATTATATTCATTATATTGTGAACAATAATTGAAATATATTTCTTACATCCTAAAGAATAATTCCAACATCATACAGTGTCTCTTCTCAGGTGATATTTGGGTACTGATCAAACACTTCCGGTCAATGATTTTAACACCTTCATATTTGTATAATTATGAAATCAAGTGTGTTACAATAATAATAATGGTGGCTACTTGTATAGCGCACAGGTCCATCTTACCAGTGCTCATGGCGCTGAAAGCTTTACACTCACTATCGCCGGATTTAGCTGGCAAACTTTACAGCGCTCTGCAATACAAGGAATTTCTACCTGTCGTCCCCATTTACCCCCACCTGGGTCGAGTGCAGCACTATATGGACAATTTCTTGCTGAAGGAAATTAACGCCATCAGTGGAATTCGAACCTACGACCCAGTGGTTGAAAGGCGAGCGTCAGAACCACTACACCACGGCGCTTCCATGTACATAGCATTTAAGTTAAATTGTCATGAACACTGATGAAATAACATTAAACGATGCACACAATAAATAAGGAATAACTTGTACTACGTATTGAATATCAATACAGTAATAAAAATGTACATACCATGAAATTAAGTTTATGAGAATGCGATTATATGTCAAACTGAACTATGTGATATTTTATAATTCACCCAAGCCTCCAGACCTCGATAGCCTGATACATGTAGATGTAAAACTGAATAATCGCATTCTGCCTCGAGTTGAATCTGCTAAATTTCTTGGGACTATAATAGATCGCAAATTATCATGGAAACAACACATTAATGCACTTGAAAGTAAGATTGATCAAAATACATGTCTTATTTTTCGTCTCAGTGTGTTCCTGCCAAAACATGTATTACGTACTTTATATTGTTCACTGATCTTACCTTAATTGTCTTATTGTAACCTAATTTGGGCAAATACTTACAGAAGCAATCTTAACAAGCTTTACGCTCTTCAAAATAAAGCCTTACGTACATCTACAGGCTCCCGGCGATACGCCAGTAGCGATCCACTATATAAATCTTTAAAGCTGCTCCGTATCAACGATATAAATAAGTTACAACAATGTACTCTTCTATACAGATGTCTAAACCGTCTATTACCAGCACAGTTTTGCGACAAATTCCACTATGTCTCCGGCCGTCATAAATACAGCACCAGGTTCGGGGACGAAATATTTATTCCTCAACATCATAAACGTATCTTTCAAAACAATATCCGTTTTTCTGGTCTTAAACATTGGAATAATTTACCCAAACCCCTTAAAACATCTTTGTCAGTACCTAGCTTCACCTGGAAACTTTAAAAACTCCTTATCTCTAGTTATGGATCATAAATCTGCAAATACTGTTCGAATTATGGGATAATCCATTCTCTTCTTTGTTTTTTTCTTTAGTGATCGAACCCATGACGGACATTATGTAAGATGTGTTTTCAAAAGAGCGATTATATATTATGTATATCTTGTTTGTTTACAAGTGTCGAACTCTCTTATGGACTTTTGCAGCCTTCTTTCCCTCTGTCCTATACTCCCTCTCTGTTATTCTTATTATATAAAGTATGTATTGTATATGTATTGTATTTCCTTTGTTGTTGTTGTATTTGTTGGCGCATCCAACACAAGCTCTGCTTCTGGATCTGCGTTCATTTCCTTCAATTTGTTTACGTACCTTAATGATTCATGTTCTAATTACCCTATAATTTGATTTCAATTGTAAACTGCTACACTGTACGCCACTGATTTATTTTTGATGTTGAAGGAAAAAAATAAATGTTATTTTGAATTGAATTGAATTGAACACAATTTTCTCAATATATCATGGAAAAGATAAGACACAGACAAATTTGAGGCTGAAAAATCTAACCCCTTGCTGTGAATACTTCCCCTGTACTTCCGACGTGATTTGTCACAGTCTATCGTGGTCCCGGTTTCACACAAGAAGTGATTAAATCGAGAGGCTATTTTAGGGTAGAGCAGTCTCCTGGTTACTGCTAAAGATAGATGCCGGTAGTTGGGTAGCAGCCATTAGCTAACTTAAAGGTTATAAAAGCCATAGTACAGTGTGAACAAAATCTGCAAAAGTACAGCAATGTGATGCGAGTTTTGTTGCAAGAAATTTACTGTATAAGGCAGGACGGCAATGATGCATAACTTTAATTGGCTGTGATGATATTTTGCTACTGCCCCCCTCTTCCAGAGCTAGTCACAATGACTGATGAAACAAACCCTGATGTATTCATTATTTTTCTACATAGTGAAAAGTTACTATATTCTAGTAAGAAATGACCATGAATCTAATTATTTCTGACCAGGTTCTTGTTGATGTTCGCAAACGTACATTTAGTCACTTTTTACTAGAAAACGGTACCATTGGAAACCTTGAAACTAGGAATTGTGATTACATGCCTTTGGTGTTGATGCTTAAAATGTTCCAATAATGAAACAAATCAGAAAAGAAATAATTCTGGTGTTAGCAGCCCGTCGACTTATGAATTAGCAATTAAATCGACGGGCTGATCGAGGGTAAAGAAATCATGTTTTTATGTAAATAAAAACGAAATATCTACTTCGCAAACGTGGGCCATTTGATACCCC
>BQKZ01000428.1:139599-155010 GCA_036244855.1 Temnopleurus reevesii | reverse complement strand
GCATCGCTCCATGCTGGAAAATGGCGAAAATTGTCAACAAACTGTGTCATATTAATTCGTAGACCCCGTTTTGAACAAGATTTACCATAAAGTTGCTTCCATCTAAGATGCAAAATTTACAGTAGTTTGACCACAAAATATCAAGGAATCGAATGGTATGTTTTTCTGCAAATGCAAGCAAATCTGCCGATCTTTTTGGCAATATTTTCATTGTTTTTGGTCCTTTTGCTAAGAAAATTTCCAGTTTAGGCAAATAAACAACGCTCTTTATACGATGGTGATGTCAGATTTGTAATATTTCATCGATTTTGTAGAAATTCATATGATGTACGAATTAATATGATGGGCGAATTAATGTGACAGCACCATACTGACTCGATGAATGATTGAATATACTGCTGGAACCTGGTAGTCCCTGCACAAAGTCTAAGGGAATTACATGATTCAGTAGTCAATGGGTTAAACTGTTTAAATCAATGTGTGGCTCAATGGTAGAGCGTCTGCCCCATGAACGGAAGGTCGTGGGTTCGATCCCCGGCCGAGTCATACCAAAGACTTATAAAAATGGGACCATCTGCCTTCTTGCCAGGCGCTCGGCATTTAAGAAAGGAGAAGGGCGCTCGGCATTTAAGAAAGGAGAAGGGTAATAATAACTTTATGTTATGCAGGGCTCGCTGGAAGAGCAGCTATCTTACAGCTGAATGTGGCTACCCTGGGTAAATAAGGCATTATTATTATTATTATTATGATCAGTGTTTGCAAATATTTTTCATCAACATGTACTTTTTTATATACTGATATTGTCTATTGCTGAAATATTATAATTTTGAAGTCATAAAAGGAGCCTCAATATTTGTACTAGTAAAAATGATCTGAAATATTAAAAAATATTAAAGAAGACCAAATGAAGTAGAATAACTCCAAAGAATCCATGTTTCCGTTGTTATTCTTTTCAATGTAAATTTTAGATGACCAATAATTGTACAATGGTACAGTAAAACCTGTCTGAGTGATCACCTGTCTACAGTAAGCCATAAATTAAAATATTCCTTGGAATGCTTGGGTGCCTGAGTAGCTTGCTCGGCAGCTATAGCCAGGGTAATGGTATCAAGTGCAGTCGAATATTATGCATGTAGTGATATCGCCCTATAAATGGACCAATTATTTTTTTATAGAACCTGTGTATAGCGGTCACGTGCATACAGTGACCATTTTCTATGTTTCCTTTGGATGGCCACCTACAGACAGGTTTGACTGTAGTTGCTCCATTCATGGGCGGATCCAGATTCCAGATAGAGACGCCCCTCTAATTTTGCTTGCCAAACAATCGCATTGATTAATTATCATGTATCTATTCAATATGTTTTGCCGGTCAAGTTATCCACAAGAAATCATTTCCTTTCAATACGCCCCTCCTGTAGACATATTCTGGAGCATTAGTGTTCGTCCTCTGTGGAGCTGACAAACATAAATATATTGTTATAGTTTTTCTTTCCTGTTTTGGATCATCTTTCTAAAAAAAAATTATCAGAAAAGTCCACTGTTTGCTCAAAGTCTATATCCACACATAATGAAAGAGAGAGAGAGAGAGAGAGAGAGAGAGAGAGAGAGAGAGAGAGAGAGCTAGAGGGAGAGAAAGGAGGGGGGGCGAGAGCTAGAGATGAAGGTGGAGGGAGAGAGAGGGGGGGATAGAGAGAAGAAGGATTTATTTTGTTAATCATAATCAATTTCTTTTTCAATTTCTCTCTTCTTCTTCTCTCTCTCTCTCGTCTACAATGTAGCAGTATTTACCAAAATAGAAGTAATACATGACAACAGACAACTAATTTGGGAATCACTTCGCTCATCTCACAACCAATCGTAGCTACGTGCGTATAATTATGATATGAATATTTTAAAAGCTCTTGAAGGTTTTCATTTTCTTGAAACGGAATGACAAACATTCCTCGACCATTTTGTTTTTTTCGTCTGCGCGTAACATCATGGAGGAGTTTTGTTCACATTCCGGATAATTTTAGGATATTTCCGGAAAATAATTCGAATTTCAACTTTAAACCAGATACCGTGAGTATTTTTTTTAATATTTGCTATATTCTTTATGCTTCATTTTTGTATTATTCAATCAACTTGAATATCTAGTGAAGTATCTAATTTCCTACGTTTTTTATTCCTCATTCCTCATTTTTGTATTGTTTAATCAACTTGAAAATATACTTTAGTATGTTATTTCCATTAACTCCATCTATTACTTATTTATAAAGTATATAATACGTTATCGAACTATATAGGCTATATGACTACTTTATCACGAATATAGTATTCATCTTTCTCATAGACTAGACATTTATCAATACAATAATATGTCATTCGTATCGTTGATGTTCAATATTCAGAGGTTTAGAAGCGAAAAAAGTTTAACCATTTCCCACTTTCAGTTACTCAAATAGGCTTCGCAGTGGAAATCTTAATGAAAATGAGACATTCTGTTTCATTTGAAAGTGAATTCAATTTCAGTTAGACCCTATGACACTTCGACTATACAGTCAGATACACTAAAGTGAAGAAATACAAACGAAAAAGATAATAATTTGCGTTTGAAATAAAAAGAAGACGATGAGGAAGGAAGAGAAGAGAACGAAAAAAGAGGAGAAAAGAAGGAGATTGAAGAGGAAGACGACGACGAAGAAGAAAATACAAAGAAGGAGAAAAGATCTAGGAGAAGAAGAAAAAGAACAATGCGATAGGAGAGGAAATAACTAGTCGTAGGAGAAGGAGATAGAGAAGAATAGGGTGCAGAAGAAGATTGAATTAATGTTTGTTTGCGCCAACATAACTTGAAGCGGCCTTCCAAATGAATTTTTAAAAATCCGAACGTTCGATTATTTGGAAAAGACACAAAGGTTCTATAATCGAAAAGTAGAGTAAGGTTTGATATTAAGATGTGGAGGCGCCGTGGTGTAGTGGTCGTGACTCTCGCCTTTCAATTAGAGGGTCGTATGTTCGAATCCTACCCATGCCGTCAATTTCCTTCAGCAAGAAATTCATCCACAATGTGCTGCACTCAACCCAGGAATATTTATTCTTTGAAATGCCAAGTGCACTGTGAATGGCTGCCGGGCTATGTAAAAGCGCCTTGAGCACTCAGCAGAGTGGATACGTGCGCTATATAAATTGCATCTATTATTATTATAAAGATTCAAGTATTCTGAAATAATAGAGGAAAATCCGTAAATCCGACAATTAAAGAGTAAGCAAACGGAATAAAGAAGTCTGGCAATTCGTGAAAGAAAGAAAAAGCACTTCGTAAATACTGAAAGCAAAATCGCCTGACTGTATAGAGGTGCAGTATTTTACGAAATACTCCTAACACGCACTATAAAAAAAATCGCATCCTTTCAAGCCACACGCTATACCGGCTGAGCTGTACAGCTGTTCTCATTAAACAATGGACCTTATGACATCAGATCATTCGGTAGCTTTGAGTAGATACTGTGATTTATATTTGCTACGGAGTACCCCCCCCCCCCCCCTTGAAGGGAAAACGGTAAATGCGTTTCCACTGTTCACGGATATGGAGTCTTTATGGCTGATGGCTTATGGATCCGTCCTCCGGTCAAAAGCAGCGAACAGCTCAGTCGGTAGAGCGTTTGACAGGGAGGGAATTGGTCCCTTATGCCGTGGGTTCGATTCCGACAGCAAACCATTTTCTATTTTGTGAAATAAAAAGGTCAAGAAGTATCCTCCTAGCGTTGCACCATTTTTTTTCTAACTGCCTATCGTCAATGTGATGTGGGAATGTTACAAGTGTTGTCTCACACGTAATCACATATTTCCCCAAATTTGACCCATTTTTAGGTATTTTGTGTGCGGAGCGGGGGCCGGGGGGGGGGGGGGGTTGATGATTTTTACACACTCCCATATGTCTGCGCGTATGTTTGATCGTTCCTTTATTACCATGGCAACTGAACAGTGTCTATCGAGACTTTGTAAGGTTTCTTAGTTGTTTTTTTCTGCTTGTGAGGATTCAGCGGAGTGAATTGTAAATCTATCAATAATGAGCGGCGATGTATATAAGAAACCCTATCTATAATGTATCTGACGTGGCATCTGACGTAGGATGATTCTGTAAACAGGAAAGGAAAAGATCCAAATAGGGGTTGTTGGCGGTGGAAATTAATGTGAAGAATGCAATTGTAGTTATTAACCGGCCTCTTTTTTTTTTTATTAAGTAAGACATACTTTAAAAAGGAATCTTATGGACTAAATCAAAGAATTGCAAACTTAATCAGAAGGTAAAACCAACATAAATATAGAAATATTTTTAATAACTGAAACAAAGAAAGAACAAGTAGTTTCAACTCAATGAATGCGTATATCATAGAAAAGACCCATTTTCTCAACTGAGCGTGTGTCTCGGATGGCTACAAATTATTTCAGATTTATATTTGGCGATTCTATATACCGGTACTCAAGTATTTTTTTCTATCGCTTACAGCTTGGCTGAAGAGGAAAGATGGAGAGTGCAGAAGCTACCAGGAGACTGGCAGGGGAGAGGGTGGCTAGCATCGCCTCCAGTCTCGGATCCATGAGTCAGGTTTGTGCACTTTTTATCTATAAGAAATACTTTCATAAGGCCTATGAAAAGAAGAAGAGAGATGTGATGATGAAGGAGGTAAAGAAGATAGGGGAAGAAGTATACGATGGTGCGGGTGATGGTGGTGATGATAATGTTGATGGTGATGATGGCGATGGCGATGGCAGTGGTGGTGGTAGAGGTGGTGGTAATGATGGTGAGAGTGATGATGATGGCGATAAGGAAGATGGCGGTAATGGTGATCGTGATGGTGGAGCTGGCTGTGGTGAGGACGATGATATGATGATGGTGATGGTGATGCTGGCGATGGTAATGAGGGTGATGATTATGATAATGGTAATGGTGGTGGTGATGATGATGATGATGATGATGATGATGATGATGATGATGATGATGATGATGACAATGATATTAATAGTAATGATGACGGATTCATTATAATCATGACGTTGACGGTGATGATGACCATGACAAGGATGTTAATAAAAATGATGGCAGTGCTGACGATGAGGATGATAATAGTGTGGCTGTTGTATATGATGAAGAAGATAACGAGCGAACGGTTAAAACGATGACGATGATGGTGATGATGGTGATCGAGAAATAGACGAATATATCACTAAATGGCAATATTAATAAACAAACAAAAAAATACATTTCTTCGACAGGTGGAGACCTCAGTTCGGGAGGCCATTCAGGATTCGAATAAGATGCTCTGCTCCGCCACGCCCCTCACACCAAACGGGAAACGGCGTCAGATGATCAAGATGCTTACTCTAACTCTTATGCCAATCATCGTTCTGACAGCTCTGGCTATCTCTGATCTGATAGCGACGCTCAAAAAGAGCGTTGATGCAAGCGAGATCAGGAGGAACGTCCGCTTCAGTCGACAGGTAAGTGATGATGGCGATGATGATGATGATGATGATGATGATGATGATGATGATGATGATGATGATGATGATGATGAGAAAGAGGAGGAGGAGGGAGAGGAGGAGGAAGAGGAGGAGGAGGAGGACTGCTGATGGTGATGATGATGATGATGATGATGATGGTCATGGTGATGAAGATGATGATGATGTTGATGGTGGTGGTGGTGGTGGTGGTAGTGATCCTGATGATGATGCTGCTGCTGCTCCTGCTAATGATGTTGATGACGATAATCAAGATAGTGAATGTGATGATGGTTATGTGATGTTTATAATGATGATAATAATGATTAGGAAGGTGTTAATGATATAAATAATAATAATGATGATGATGATGATGATGATGATGATGATGATGATGATGATGATGATGATGGTAAACGGAGATGCTCACTCTAACATTGATGCCAATCATCGTTCTGACAGCCTTGGTTATCTCTGCTCAAGAAGAGCGTTGATGCAAGCGAGATCAGAAGGAACGTCCGCTTTAGTCGACAGCAGCTAGGCAAGTGGTGATAGTGATGATGATCATGATGATGACGGTGATGATGATGATAATGGTGATGATGATTATGATGATGGTGATGATGATGATGATGATGATGATGGTGATGATGATAATGATAGTGATGGTGATGACTCATTCTTACCTAACGCTAATCGTCTGTCTGATCTGAGAGTGATGCTTCGAAGAGTGTTGATGCGAGCGAGATGTGTTTAATACTCGTTGCCATGTCTGGCACATGAGCGCATTGGGTTCTTTGGAAACAGGTTGGGACAATTGTTCACAGACTGCAGTTGTAGAGATGAAAGACGGTACCGCATATAGGCTTCATGGTACAGCAGAAGACTGCGACAATTCCAATGCATTATTATTTCAGTTGAATATTCGTTTTAGATACAGTTGCTATGTCGGGCTCATAAAATAATCCAAATCTTTGGTAACAGGTTGGTACACTGGTCCACAGTTTGCAGATGGAGAGGGTCATGACGGCATTGTACATAAGCTCCCTGATGCAACAGAAGACCGTGACAATGCCATTTCAACTGAATATCTCTATTACAATGTTGCTAAATCAAGATCATGTCGGGCTCATAAAATTCTGTGAATTCTTTGGTTACAGGTTGGCACACTGGTCCACAGTCTGCAGATGGATAGTGACATGACTGCACTCTACATCAGTTCACTGATGCAGCAGAAGACTGCTGCTACCGGGCCAGAGAGAAAGATCTTCCTCATCAATACCTACCCACTGACCGATGAAGTAAGACCTAATTGTTGCTTGTAAACTCAGCCCAAGATTCACCTTTAAATGTTATGTCTACTTTCATCTCTCTTAGTTCATGGGAGCATCATGTTTACCCTAAAATTTTCAAATACCAGAGTCAATTTCATAGCGACTGGATGGAATACTATCATTCAAATCACAAGCCATCTAATCTGTGTACGTCTGTTGACCATTTTGTTAAGAAAAATAAATAGGCCTACATTGCATATTCAATTGGGCCGCAAATTCGAAATCTTTCTCAAACGTATCTAAAATGTTATAATATTTTTTTATAAGAAACACGGGGCTATAACAATAAGTATGATTTCTTCCTATTCCCCACTTGCAATAATAATGGTTAGGAGAACATGGACACAATTAGTTTCATCAAGGACAAAAGCTGTGGGCGGAAGAAAATTCATATCGTACAATGCCTGCAGAAGCTTCTGTATTGAAGGATCCGGGGCTACCAACAATCAGGATACAACTAGGAACAAGCCGCTGACCTTTCATATTTGTACAAAAAGAAGTTGAATGTGTCCATGGAAAAATCCATTCTCTTACAATGCCAACCTCTTGCAACAGGTTCTGGAGAGCTTGGACGACTGGCCCGTCAAGGGAACGATGGCCTACCAGCAGTTCCAGAACAAAGAAGCCCTGATGTCCTACCTCTTCGAATACCGCCTCACCCTCGACATCCATAACACCACCATCTACGAAGTCATACACTTCTACACCGACGCCATCCAGCTGTTCATCGACTGGCTCTACGAGAGCGTGGGCAAGTCCGGCGGCCAAGGTCTCTGGGAGACGCTAGTCGCCTATCAGCTGCTCATCGTGGGGATGGAACAGACTGGCATTGAACGCACGTTGGGGGCGGTGTTCTACACGCAGGGTGGTTTCAACCGGCTCACGGATTACCGCTGGTACATGGAGAAAATGCAGGTTCGTTTTGCTACGATGATGGTAACTAAGCATACAAGTAACCAAAGCAAAAATGAGAAATTACGCCAAAATAAAGATCGAATTCAATTAAAACAATGTATCGTCCAATTTTCCCAGGTGATCTTAAATCTTATATTCTCTTGATAGATATCAAGAAATATCAAAGATAAGCAGACTACACCAATCTTCTTTTATATGCAATCTATATCTAAATGTAAAGTGTCTCCACTGAATAAACTTTAAGGTTAGAGGTCTGCATTTCCAGATCCTAAATCCTCGATGTAATTCACAGAGACTTTGTGCAGGGACTACCAGAAGTCAACAGGTTAAGACATCGACAACAAAGCAACGTCGATCTGGGAGTACTTAATACATCCTGGACCAACAATTCTGTACGCAAAGATCATCAACTGCTGCTTTTGTAAAATGAGCTTGTATTACTAAATGTCGTTGTTAACGTTAGTAGCTCGTTGAATTGTGATAAAAGTGACCATTTCATTTCCAACATGTAGGTCGGCAAATCCAACATATGGGCCTCGCAGAAGTACTCGCAGCTGGTCCGGATGATCCTAGAGGACTCGATTGAGAACTCCGATCATGACTTCCACTTCCAGAACACCATCACTGAGATGCGATCCATCATCTCCTATAACAACGCGACCAGGGAACCGTCTTGGCAGGAGGGGCAGTGGTGGTTCGACAACATGACGATTTACATTGACATCCTCAGGGATATACAAAAGAACATGGCTGAGGTAAGGGAACAACAGTTACTGTTTGGAAGTTTATCGAGGCTACAATCAAAAGTCTGTACAATTAGCAACGTAAATTCAGCGGACGAGCTAACATACAGGGCATGGCACTTAATGGTTGATCAGGTAGTCGGATTGTTGTCAAAGTGTTGCTTCTAGTGGACTAAAGACACTAGAGTTCTCCATCTTTAGAACCCTGACCATAAACGCGACCAGAGAACCGTCTTGGCAGGAAGGACAGTGTTGTATCGACAACATGACGATCTACATTGATATCCTCAGAGATATGCAGAAGAACGTGGCTGAGGTACGGGAACAGTCACCATTAGAAAGATTTATCAAATGCTACTATTAGTAAGTCTGTAAAATTAACAATGCCACTAACAACATAAGCTCGTGTAAAAACCGAAGGCGGACGAAGTCACAAACTTGGTTCTAAATGGATGATCAGGAAGTCAGATTATGGTCAAATGGTAGCATCTCCGGGGCTAATGTGGTCTCCATCTTGAGAACTCCGACCACAACTGAGGTAAGTGAGGGAATTAGTGAACAATGTTTCATGAGTAAACGCAGCACTCAGTGGAAGATCTTACATTACTTATATCCTAAACAGTACATTCTTTACAGGAGGGGCAGTGGTGGTTTCACAACATGACCATTTACATCGATATCCACAGGGATATACAGAAGAATATGGCTGAGGTAAGGGTGTGTATAGACACATTTAAAATTAAAAATTAAAAACAATTAAAGATTAAAACAATAAAAATAGAGTCGAGAGGTCGCTGTTTCTAGCAGGAAGGGCAGTGATGGTTTGACAATTGTTTTCCACAGGGATCTACAGAAGAACACGGCTGAAGTAAGGAAACAGTGTTATGAAATTTCTTAAAATTCAAAGTCGGTCTAATCGATAACTACATCAATGACGTCGTAATTGTTGGAAATATTCAAAGACGAACACGGTCAGAAGTGTGAATGCATTAAAAAAGGTAATTGAATTTGCGCTCTCCTTGTGCTTTAGTCGGGTTTATTGCAGACGTAGCAGATCTGGAAGGGGTTTCCAGAAGCTTGTCGCCTGCGACAAGCTGCAGTAATTTTCCGACAATTACCATAGCAGCACTATGGTAATAGTGCTTTTCATCCGATCGAAATCAATGATGTCATTGGATTTATGCTATGAGTGCCGACAAATTGTCACTGCTAGCGACAAGTTACATGAAACGCCCGCCTGAATAATCATTTTTTTTTTATACGTGTACCTTAAATAGGGAGCGTCCTGGTGTAGTGGTTCGGACTCTCGCCTCTTAACTAGAGGGTCGGTGGTTCAAATCTCTCCCAGTGCGTTAATTTCCTTCAGCAAGAAATTTACCCATAGTGTGCTGCACTCAACCCAGGTGAGGTGAATGGGTACCTGGCAGGAATCTTTATTCCTTGAAATGCCACGCGCGCTGGTGGCTGCCGGGCTAAAGCCAGGGTAATACATGCAAAGCGCCTTGAGCACTTGGCAATGAGAGTGGATACGTGCGCTATATAAATTGCATATTATTATTATTATTATTAAAACCTTCCTGCACCTCATTTCACTTTAGGTGATCCTCAACGAGCTGAACTCGGCCGTGACCACGGACAACGCCGACCTCGCCGTCAGCATCAGCATCATGGTCCTCGTCGTTTTCCTCTGCGTCATCATCATCAAGGCCGTCGAATCACTCACCTCCAACATGCAGAACTACGTTCTTACGCTCGCCGACCAGACCAAGGCGCTTCACAAGGAACGGAAGCGGACGGATACGCTGCTCTATCAGATGTTGCCGATCTCGGTGGCCGAGAATTTGAAACGCAACCAGGTCGTTCATGCCGAGAACTTTGCCGCGGCTACGATTCTGTTTTCGGATATTGTCGGATTCACTCGGATCTGTTCGGAAAGCTCGCCTCTACAGGTTTGTAGGCTATATATACATGTACTATTTTTTATAATCAATCACAATTTGAGTCATATGATTGTAAAAATGTACAATGATACTTAAATTGGTACATAAATTGTTAAACAAGAGAGGTTTGTAACCAGATTTTGTCATTAACCGGCGAATGAAAAGAACGCAACTGCCGATTAGTTCGGACGGTGTTAGAAAAGAATTTAGGATTCTTTATTAGCCCCTATGATCTGATTTAATTTCCTTTGTTTGTAATACAGGTCGTTGATATGTTGAACAACGTCTACACCAACTTTGACAGCAGAATCGATACATACAACGTATACAAGGTAGAGACGATTGGCGACGCCTACATGGTTGTATCAGGTAAAATATTCCCGACAACACGATATAAACTATTTTCGAAAAATTAAGTCGAAAGGAAATTCAATGGTCCTTTGTAATGCTATTCAAATCAGAACCGGCTTGCGATTGTTATGTCCGCACAGTTGCATAAACGGCGTACGGTTCTATCGTCTGTGGTCCACTTAAATTTTCGGAAATAGTTTATATCGTGTTCAACTTTTTTTCTATTTTTTGGATGAGGGCGCAGTAAGTGAAACCACAGAAACCCTGTTCAAACAATGGACCACATGAATGACAGAATGGCTTTTACCCATAATTTTAACTCCTCTGAATATATTTTTAGCTAAGGTTTTTTCAATCATCAGAAAAAAATTCAGAAAATCATTAATTATACCATATATAGGCCTACAGATTGAATTTCATTGTAGAATGCGATTTTTGTTAAAAGTAACACACATGTGTAAGTTTTACGATAGTTTACAAAATATCTTATACAGCGTCAAACTATGGTGTTACTAAAACGGGGACCGCGGAAAGTTTTTTTAAAGGGGAGGGTTACAGCCCCCAATTCCCTACCCGAGTTCTGCCGCCCATGAATGGCTTGAAGCAATAGTAGCCAAAAGCTACAACTTGAGAATATCAAGATTGGTCTCTTACTCATCAGTTTAATTTGATGCTGCACAGTGAGTCCGATCATTTGGTGTCATCTGGTGCTGTTTAAGGCTCCGAACAACACCAGTCGATGTTTAAATGTATTTATTTGTCTCTAACCTGGTGTTATTTTAACACTTTTCTGGTGTGGTCCTATATAGATTCTGGTTGGTGTTAAATTCAACACCAGCATCTTTTGCAGTGTAGGGAGCCAACCTTAAACTTCTTTATTTATTTAAGAGACCAAATGTAGTTTTTAGGGTCCGAATTGTAAGCTTTTTGTCCTTTTTTGTAACGAGATTTTTTTTATTTCTTTATTTTTTATTTTATTTTATTTCTTTTTTACACAATACGCAATTTCTCTGTAACAGAAAGTTTCACATGTCCCTATACGCTTACAGCAGTGTTTATCTTGACGTCCGTTTAATGAAATTCCTTGAAGATTAATTTTTATTGAAGAGATAAAATTTGTTACATACTTCTTTAAGGATCTTGAAAATTGTCAAGAATTAAATCTTTATCGCATATATATATTTCTTTTAACCAGGTGTTCCTCAGCGCAATGGAAACAAGCATGCTAGCGAGATAGCTTTGATGGCCCTGGACCTACTCAACTGCATCAAGGGTTTGGTGATCCCTCACCGCCCTGGTACCAAGATGACGCTCAGGATCGGCATACACACTGGTAAGTGAATCAATGACGTCACTGTCTCTTGTTATAGCATGGTTATGGTTCTAAACAAGAGATCCGTATGGAACAAGCATGTAAGCGAGATAATTTTGATGGCCCTGGACCTACTCAACTGCATCAAGGGTTTGGTGATCCCTCACCGCCCTGGGACCAAAATGACGCTCAGGATTGGTATACACACTGGTACGTTGCTCAGGGACCTGCAACACAAACCAAGTTTGCAATCAATCGCAATCTTTAGTACATGATTTCCCATAGACTTGCGATTGATATCAGTCATACGATCAATTGGAAAATTTTATATTACGGAGCCCTGAAGACGTCTGATGACGTCACTTATACCGCTTTTTAATTTCATAAGGGTAGTTTTTACAAACAGGTTGGTTTGCAAGGCACCTGTTGGTTAAAAAACATACCCTCTGATGAAAGGCATCAGTCAGTTCGAGTATATTTATGCATAAACATTTTTATATTGGCTCTAGAGAACGGTATGTTGTAAGAATCACGAAATCGACGATCTGCATATCGCTACTTGGCCCCTTGTCGAGGCCCAAGATAATTTGGAAAAAAATCTATTACTTTGGGGGAGTTTTGATTCAGGTTTTACTGTGTCATTTATGATTTGCAATTTTTGTTTAGATACGTTAGTGATTTTCCTTTCCACAGGACCAGTAGTTGCTGGTATCGTTGGTTCTAAGATGCCTCGATACTGTCTCTTTGGTGAGACTGTCAACATTGCATCCAAGATGGAGTCGAATGGACTACGTAAGTAACCATAAAAACTGTACCTTTCTCCCTTACTTTCTACCGACCAATCCTGCGTAAATTGCCCGGGGATGTTTCACGAAATTTGTCGCCGGCGGCAAGCAGAAATTTCTTGACAGTTACCAAAGCTACAGTTACAGATTCCATCCATTCAAAATCAAGGATTTCATTGATAAGTCAGCTCTGACTAATATTTTATTTTAACCTTTTAATTAAAAAAAATCCCAGTTTGGACAGTAATGTAAATACATTTAAAAAGATTCCTAGACGTTTTCCTTCGTATTCACCACCTCAATGAATTAGAAAACATGTACATAGAAATGGATAAACAAGGTGATAATTTGCTCCGACCGAGCTACCCTCTTAAAAATGGTAATCAACATTCTACTGAACCAAGCAAAGTGTGTTTGACTTTATCAAAAGGGACCTTTGGCATAGAAGACGGTAGGGCTGATCACAACGTTAGCTCTAAGGTCCGTTCCAGAAGGGTGCACCAACACAACGCTACTTCTTGAATGAACCTTCGAGTTAACTTTGTGATTGGCACTCCCGTCTTGTTAGCAGTTCTCAACCTTAGCGGCCCGCTAGATTATCCCGCGCTTGAGAAATAGCGTTGTGATTGGCCATATACCGTCGTCATGCTAAAGGTCTGTATTATCACAATCGACCAGACTCACAGTGTTAATTATCCTATAGACAGTAAAATTGTCATATTAACATAAAGCCATGAATACCAAAGTAGCTATTAAAGGGGAATTACACCCAGACAATAATGTATAGTCAGTAAATGAAGAAAAATCAAATGAACAAACTGTGAAAATTTGAGCAAAATCGGATAATCCGTTCAAAAGTTGTGAATTTTCAAAGTTATTGTTTCCACCTGAGCTGGGCATCCTTGAATTGGCAACTTATAGCCAATTAGCATAATCTGTGATGTCATACATGGAGAACTCCTCATTCACTTTGTATATGAATTTATTGAAAATGGATCAATATCATATTTCAAATGAAGAATCAACGCTGTTCTTTCTGGAATGCTTGCAGAATTGATGTGACAATAATATATTTAGCCAAAGTAACATAATTTTGTCTACTTTTCTGGAAAAAGAGGAAAATGTGAAATTTTGTGTACAAAGCAAATGGAGAGTTCTCCATGTTGGCAGCCATTTTGTTCATGTACGTTTGCCAATTTAAGGAGCCCATGAGGGATGTAAATCAAAACTTTGAAAATCCATAACTTTTGAATGGATTATCCGATTTTGCTCAAATTTTCACAGTTTGTTCATCTTATTTCTCTTCATTCAATGATAGCAATTTAAAGTCGGTCCGTCATGATCGAAAAGACTTCCGGTTGCGAGCGCGCACGGACGGCGTGTTGTGTATTGGCAACAATGATATTTGAAAATTTCCTTGCTTACGCACCTTGCCAAGCTCAGACACTCGGGACACTTCGTACAAATTTCCGATCCATGATTGCTCCCCTCTTTAGCTTCGATTTTTCTAAAAATGTACGAAAAGCATTCGTATGCGATTGACAAAATGCGAGCTAGCGAAATATATCTTGCTCCCTCGCTATTCCAGGTTAAAAACGCCGTGATTTTTCTGTTCGCCAATCTTCGTAATCAAAATGGCAGCGGCCAGTTAGCCACGCCCTGATCGTCATGTCGCCCCGCCTTTAATGTCTGAGTGTATTTCCCCTTTAATTATCCTAGACAGTAAAATTGTCATAACATAAAGCCATAAATACCCAAGTAGCTATTAAGTAGCATGTACATGATTTCTACACATTACNGTTTGGCTAAGTTATGGGAGTTTAATGGAACTCGAGAGCAGTATATTGTAAGAATCACGAAGTCGATGATCTCTATATCGCTATAGCTACCTGGTCCCTTGTCTATAGGCCCAAGATAATTTAGAAAAATGCATCTATTACTTTTAAGAGTTTTCATTGATACTTTCTGTGTCATTTATGATTTGTAATTTTTTGTTGAGATACGTTAGTGATTTTCCTTTCCACAGGACCAGTAGTTGCTGGTATCGTTGGTTCTAAGATGCCTCGATACTGTCTCTTTGGTGAGACTGTCAACATTGCATCCAAGATGGAGTCGAATGGACTACGTAAGTAACCATAAAAACTGTACCTTTCTCCCTTACTTTCTACCGACCAATCCTGCGTAAATTGCCCGGGGATGTTTCACGAATTTTGTCGCCGGCGGCAAGCAGAAATTTCTTGACAGTTACCAAAGCTACAGTTACAGATTCCATCCATTCAAAATCAAGGATTTCATTGATAAGTCAGCTCTGACTAATATTTTATTTTAACCTTTTAATTAAAAAAAATCCCAGTTTGGACAGTAATGTAAATACATTTAAAAAGATTCCTAGACGTTTTCCTTCGTATTCACCACCTCAATGAATTAGAATACATGTACATAGAAATGGATAAACAAGGTGATAATTTGCTCCGACCGAGCTACCCTCTTAAAAATGGTAATCAACATTCTACTGAACCAAGCAAAGTGTGTTTGACTTTATCA